>VXAC01003491.1:70822-160875 GCA_013399225.1 Rhipidura dahli
CGGGCAGCGGCAGCGCCGGTGCGAGCCGGGCAACGCGGTGCCGGCAGCAGGATGCAGCGGGGGTGGCTGTGCGGCCCCGCCGGGCCCCGCTGCCCTGCCCCGGAGAGCTCCCTCCAGGTACCCCTGGGCCGCCTCGGGGTTTGCCCGGATCTCGGGGCTGTGTGGGCTCCCCAACCCTGGTGGGAGGGTCCGCAGCGGGAGCTCCGAAGCCTCACTGACAAAGCCCCGGGCTAACAAGGCTGGTTTGTTCGTGTTGCAGGATTTCAAGGTGGGGAACCTCCTGGGGAAGGGCTCCTTCGCAGGGGTCTACAGAGCAGTATCCCTGAAAACCGGCCTGGAAGTGGCCATCAAAATGGTAAGGCGGCCGGCCAAGGAAGTGCCCGGCTCCCTAGAGACCAAATGCAAAGTTGCAACAGGTTGGGGTTATGCAGTTGGGTTTTGATGTTTGAGTTGAATGTTTGTATATAACGGACATTAATATTAGGATTCGATCCTGAAAGATGCACCGCGACCAAATAGACTTGATAATTAACAGAAATGCTTTTTGATATTGACTATATTTAGCCTATCTGCCTGGTGAAATCAAAATTAGGTTTCTCTGTTGAACTATTTCAGAAAAAAATGAATTAGTGTTACTATTGATAATGTTAACACTTGACTACTTTCAGTTGTGGTGTTGCTCCAATTATCTGTTACACTTGCTCATTACACATCACAAGTTAAACTATGTGAAAACTTGCTTATACTCAGAAATTTTCAGGCAAATATGCACTGAACACCTAAATTATGCTGTGATCCACTTACAGATAGACAAAAAAGCCATGCACAAAGTTGGAATGGTACAGAGGGTTCAGAATGAGGTGAAAATACATTGTCAGCTAAAGCATCCATCTATACTCGAGGTAAGAATCGTGGGGTTTGTAGAGGGGGCTGTATATGTGACTTGCTGTGTAGCCTACAAAAGGAAATTTCATATTTTCCTTGGTTTATGTTCCAGCTTTATAACTATTTTGAAGATAGCAACTACGTATACTTGATACTTGAGATGTGTCACAATGGTGAAATGAGCAGATACATAAAGAACAGAAAGAAACCCTTTTCAGAAGATGAAGGTGAGATTTTTTTTTTGTTCTGCATTAATGTTTTGGCTCACTCAATAAATATTTAATTGTAGAGGAAGAGTATTTAAAACTGCCATCACAGTTTCTATACGTTAAAATCTTGTGGAAAGTGATCATCTAGAGATGAATTATTATTGTGCATGTATTCACTTGAATTTCTCTATACATTGGTTTCTGTTTGTGCTATTTGGAGCATAACAAAGTAGTGACCTTAGAGGGCAGAGGCAGATAGAAGGTAGAGCTTACCTTTGTACTTAGAATTGTGCGGAAATGTTGGTCAAGAATGGGAACAGGAAAGAAGAACAGGCCAGCAACTTCAGCCTTTACTGCTTCCAGATGCACCTCACTGCTCACTTCTTGCTCAGTTCTTCCATCTTACCTGCTTCTCTATCAGTTTCTAATCTAATTCCATGACATTGCGATAGATGTGGATTTTTTGGGACCCAGGCCACAGGACTGGATTAAAGGGGTACTGCTATACAGGCATCATCTGTTTAACTTGTAGCTATTCCAGCAAAAAGGATCATCTAGTGGTATCTTAGCTCTAAAAGCTGATAAAGCACTGACCTGGATAAGCAGCCTCATCCTTTGAGGAGTGGCTTCTCCTGATGTTTGTTACCAGTCTTCGCCCTCTGTGAAGAGAAGTAAATTGTTTGCTCCAGAAAGAATGAATCCTAAAATTGCTGTAACTGCAATGTCACAATAAATGATGCTGGTTTAGCCCGGATAAGGTTTTGTAATTCCTGCTATAAGCTATAACTCTTGGATATTCCCTGAATTTCTAGTGTAATAGAAAAGAAAGATTGTCTCAATATCATGAACTTAGAAATTTTTGAGGAATTGCAATACTACTAGCTTTGCCAGTTTGCTAATGATAAAACAAATATCATCCAAATTGTCTTGTATATTTTATAATCTGCACATAATAAAACTGCTTGATTTTTGTGTATTTGCTCTTTCCAAAAGTGATGAGCAACTTAGCTTTAATTCTTCAGCACCTAACTTTTAAAAGTTTAGGCAAACTGAAAATATTTCCAGTCTTGTTTCCTGCATTACATTAAGTTTTCATGAGTTTAGAACACAGCTGCCGTTTTGCTTAAAGTAGGAAGGAGAAAGTTAATTCCAATTTTACTAGTCTGATACCTGAATGTCCTTGTAACATTCTTTTTGGTAAAAATAAAACAGAAGGAAGACCAATAGCAAACTTAAAGCTGAGTTATTTTCAGAGCTTTAATTTCAAACACAGGACTGCAACACTTGTATTTGTTTTGACAGCACGACACTTCTTGCATCAGATTATCACTGGAATGCTGTACCTCCATTCCCATGGAATACTGCACCGGGACCTCACCCTCTCCAATATCTTGCTCACCAATAACATGAACGTCAAGATTGCTGATTTTGGATTGGCGACTCAGCTGAAGATGCCTCATGAGAAGCATTACACCATGTGTGGAACTCCAAATTACATTTCTCCGGAGATCGCCACGAGGAGCCCGCACGGACTGGAGTCTGACGTGTGGTCTCTGGGCTGTATGTTTTACACTCTTCTCATTGGGAAGCCACCCTTTGACACGGACACGGTCAGGAACACGCTGAATAAAGTGGTGTTGGCAGATTATGAAATGCCAGCCTTTCTGTCAAGAGAGGCTCAGGATCTCATACACAGGTTACTGCGCAAAAACCCAGCTGATCGCCTGAGCCTCTCCTCAGTGTTGGATCATCCTTTCATGTCCAGGGGTAGCTCTGCACGCAGCAGAGATCTGGGGACCTCAGAAGATTCCATGGACAGTGGAAATGCCACCATCTCGACAACCTTCACGGGCTCTTCCAGCATCAGTACCAGTGGTTGCTTGAAGGAAAAGAAGAAGCTGTTAGTTGGACAGGCACTCCCAAATAAAATTACTTTTTTTCCTACAGACAAGAATTCCGGTAATAATTCATCGGGAGATGGGAGTGGTTCTTTCCGACAGTGGGGAATTCAGGGAAAGGAAATTGGCATAAGTGGCAGGGGAAGAGCCCCGCAGCCTGGTGAAGAGAGGCCACATTCCCGCTACCTCCGAAGAGCCCACTCCTCAGACAGGTCTGGCACATCCCACAGCCAGACTCAAGGCATATCCAACATCGTTGATCGATGTCACTCTTTGGAAGTGCTTTCCAAGCCCAAAATAGGAACAAGGGAAAACACAGAATACTTTTCACCTGCCAACAGCTATACTGATATTGGAGAAATATTTAAGGAGAAGACTTCTAGTACTTCTGGTTCTTTTGAAGAGCAGATATCTCCACCTGTAAAAGATCAATCACAGTAAGAATCAGTTTTTTATTCCGATGAAATTTAGAGCTGCTATTGTCCATTATTGTCTTCTTTCCACGTGCAGCAAGTTGAGCATTTCTTTCCCCACAGTAATTGTAGTAGAGAGCCTTGCAATTGTTCTTTGTAATAGAGACAGATGAGGGGAGAAGGCATTCAAACTGCAATTACCAACATGTTTACTTGCTGATCTCTTTAGGTGTTTTTTTTTTCTTATGCTTAGAGAAGATAAAACAAAAATTCAGTAAAGATTAGGTGATAGATCATAAAAGTGGTATACCAGACAGGGAAGTGTCAACCATAGATAATTATCTAAAAGTTAGTTCTGTAGTTACCTGTAGCTTCTGTGTGAAAATCCTGGCTTTTTTCTATAGACTTTACATCAGCAGAATATCAAAAGTAACATTTTCTGGTTTAATATAAGGACTTCCATATCTTAGTTCCTGCCTTTCTCTCCACATTAAGAAGTGGCATAATTTCCTGTATTTTCTCTTTGCAAATCAGTTCAAGGAAAAGACAAACAAGCACTTTTCCCTGTTCAAAAAGTAAATGGAGTAAAAAGTTTTTCTTGACTGTTCTCAAGTGTTCAACATAAGCAAAGTTCAGTGGGCATGTGCATTTTTTCTAGTTTGAGAAATGTTTGATGAATCAAAAATTTATGTAAATGTTAATGTATTGCTTACTTTGTTCCCCATGACTTCCTAAAGCCATACTGAATGTAAACATGAGAGAATATTAATGTGAGTGAGGGGATTAGCTTAATGGTTACCACTTTTTTTACATAGTTGATCATAGGAAAGCCTCTTGCATCGGTGGTTAGCTTGCACAGCAATCTTAAATGCAAGGTCCAACGACCTAAATTAGATGCTTTATATTCTGTGGTTTTGGGGTGGTATTGGTGATAAGTGAGCCCTTGCCAATGGTAGTAATCATCACAAAAAGGAAGTGCAGACAGGTACAAACTGTGGAGATAAAAAACCTCACAGGAACTTAGTGTGAATTTACAGCTGATCAGTGACTCTGCAGTCACTGGTTTTGTGTGTATTCTTTATCCTTCAACATGTGGATTATATTTTGAGTTCGCCTGTGGCTACATATATGTGATCTAAAAAGCTGGTAAAAAAATCTTTGTAATTTCTGGGATTGACTGTATTTTATAGAAATTCAAATTATTTTGGGTGGTAGAATATCATTCAGCTGCATGTTTGTTGTGCTGAGTGAGATACACTTGGGTCATGGGTGTCAGGTCATCACTGTGTCTTCTCCAAGGCTGGAGGATTAAAACCCAAATATAAGAACAGCAAATGCTGGCAGCATTATCATCACTTTTTGTTCTGTTTGGAAGCTGTTTTATTTTCTTATGCTTTGCCCATGAAAAAGAAATGTGTTCTGTGCTCCTAGAGCTACAAAATGCCACCTGCATTTCCTAAATGTTCTATTTGTTGTGATTTCTGCAGCTGTAGCATTATAACTTTTGTTGTGCAAATGTCTTTGAGAAATCTTGACTATGTGTGTAACTTTTATTTTGTAGCTCAAATTATGTGTGCCCAGTGAAGCCCCAGCTTGGTTTGTTAGAGCAGAAGTCCCAGGCTGAGACGATGCAGCAGTGGCTTGGAGGCATGCAGACAAATGGTGTGTTACTTATCAGTTGTTTACTTTTGCACAAGTAGTGACTTGTAATAGTTTCAGTGAGATTTTGTATTTTTATATTTCTTTGTACATTGAATTTGAATACTTATTTCCCTAAAGCAAGCTCATTATTTTCTACTAGTATTTTAGAAAAAAAAAAAAACAAAGACAAAAAAACAGAAGAGGAAACCAGAATTTTAGACCCTGACATAATTACTCAGCTGTGTAAATGTGTAGGTGTGAATGTATGACAAAATATTAGCAGGTGGCTTGAAAGCCCTGTTAATTTAGTTGTGCAAATACAACTAAAAAAGATGGGACCTTAGTGAACGAGAAAGATAATCAGGCTGCAGAAGGATGGGTGGAGGGAAGGACAAAAGACACAGAAAGGGAAGGAGCTGTTCTTTGTTGCGCATCATGTTCCATCATTAACAAATAATGTAATTTAATCATAAAAATAAACCACAAATCTATTCTGGCCCTTTCTGGTTTGATATTACTGGACTCCTTCCCTTCCTGTCTACAGGGAATTGGAATCAGAGAACATATGGTCTGAATAATCCTATTTAATTTTTGGTCCCTTCTCAACTGTTCAGCCACACGGTAGAAGGAGCACAATAGTGATGTGGGTGAGATGAAAGCTGATCTAGGGCTTAAATATCAAACAGGGAAGGAGTTATAGGAAGGTTAAATATAAAAATAGGGATTAAATAAGTAAATAAATACAAGGATTTTAAAAATAAAGCAAGGGATTTGGAGAATGCATTTAACAATTTGAGTACCAAAACCTCTGGTTGATGGTTAAACACTAGTTGGATAAACTGGAAGTTTAAACTAGTAGCATGCAACTTGCTACTAGTGGTTATCTGAATGGCAAATAAGCAGTCTTTCAACAGATTAAACTAATTCTTGTGTAAAAACCTTTGGAAATCATAGTATTTTGTTTATAAATTATTTTTAAGAAGTATTCTATGTATAAAATCTGAAGACCATCGTAAATGAAATATAGGAACAGCTTATTTTAAGTAGCACAGGAATTTTGCTAGCACTGTTATACATGGTACTAAAAGGCCTGATGATTTGGACTGAGGATTAGAGAAATCCCATTCTTCCCTTAAAGAAGCCTTCTAAGACAATCCCTTGAAAAGCTTTTAAAGCTATGCTAGATGTTCTTCTTTCTGGCTATGATTCCTTGAATTTACAATGTGCCTTTGTGATGCTTTCAGTTCCTCTGAGACCACCTGCAGACCTGACTGGCAAGAGTAATGCACGTGGAGGTTTTCGATACCTTCTGGATGTGCAGCAGGATGCACCAAGAAATGCATGGAACACCTTAAAAGATATAAGGAATCATGATGCATCTGGTGACTGTCCACATTCTTTAAACCAGAGAAACCCAAATAAATGCATCCCTGGAGTTCTCTGCAAAAACGAGAAAATTCAGCCGTCTCCTACCTGTGGCCTTTGGTCAACTCCAGAACAAAACCAAACCTGGGGCCAAGAACCATCAGCACACCAGAAACCTACACTGCGAAGTGTTGTGTCACCTCTCACTGCTCACAGGCTGAAACCCATCAGGCAAAAAACCAAAAATGCAGTGGTAAGTATCAGTTCTTAACATGGGAACAACTGAAGTGCTTAATATAGCCTGACTGTCTCTTAAAAATCACTCGGTAAACTAGAAACATGTTTTTAGGAAACTTAATCTAGAATAATTTAAAATCATATTAATAAGATGCATCTCAGTTTTTGTGCAGAGAATACTTAAAACATAGTGGAGCAGACCTGTCTGTGTTTGATTTGTCACTTGGGAAGCCATACCCTCAGTGACCAGGCTGATATCCTTCAGTCATCTCGAAGTGCTGTTTTAATAGCACTAATAACAAAAGTTACTGTAAGAAGCATTTATAAGTTTGAAGTGCTTTTAAGGAAAAAGAAAAGCATTTATTACAGCATTCGTGAAAAATGTAAAATCTTACCTTTTGCAGAAAGTAAAGGCCTTTTTGTTTAACTTGTATATTTAATATATTTTAGGTGAGCATTCTAGATACTGGGGAAGTGTGTATGGAGTTTCTGAAAGAACATCGTTCACAGGAACTTGTGAAAGAAGTCCTCAGAATATCTTGTGATGGAAATGTGGTGAGTAGGTTTTTGATCTCTTCACTGTTGTATCAAGGGCTTAGTGTTCATTTAGAGCTGTTTTATTCTTTTTAAGCTATTATTTCTTTTGAAATCAAATGTTTATATATGCACAGCTGTAAATGTTCCCCCTCCATAATAAAGCCATATAATATAGGGAGCAAGCAATTATTTCACAGAAAAATTGGATTTGACTTTTGGAATAGGAGAAGTATTGCTGAAAAAGTGCTGCTGTTAAATAATTACTTAGAGGAATAGAGCATTCATGGTAAATCACTGTAATTAATTAATTAAAACGTGTCTTATTTCCATACCTGTTAAAAGTGTAGAGTGCTGTAGGAAGTTGCAACTACACACAATTTTTGTTCCCTTTTTGTAGATTGCAGTTTATCATCCAAATGAAGGAAGAGGTTTCCTTCTTGATGACCGACCTCCTGCGCCTCCTGAAGGGATCTGCACATATAATTTTGACAACTTACCAGGTAACCTGAAATCTATTTTAAAATTATGATGATTAATCTGATATTTTAAGGGAATCTTGTGACTTTTTCCATTTGGCTAATACTTTTTAGTTAACTCTTAAGTAAAACTCCTCTTAGATCCAAAACTACAGTTTAATTGGAAACTGTTTTGAAACTTCACAGAAAAGTTTAACCCACAGGTTTTAATTCCTTGTATATGGGAATTTTAAGGACTCTCCTCTTTACAATGTAGTGTACTAAAATTAAAGCTCCTGTAATCTTTTCCTCATTCATACTGGGAGCTGTTGGTGGAAATAAATCAGTTTCTTTAAACAAACTTCTGTCAGGTACTTATATATTTCTCACAGCTATCAAATACATAATTTAAATTACTTGTCTTCAAGCTGGTACATGGTGTTTAATCTGCTAACTTCTAAAAGAGGTTTTTTTTTAATTTTCTTTTTTAGAAAAGTACTGGAAAAAATACCAGTATGCAGCTAAGTTTGTGCAGTTGGTGAGAACAAAAACCCCCAAAGTGACATTCTATACAAGATATGCCAAGTGCATGCTGATGGAAAATTCACCCCCTGCAGATGTTGAAATTTGTTTTTATGATGGTATGTATTCATTTTTGCAGTTATGCAAATAGGTAAATCATGATTTTAGAGCTGCACTAAAATATTGTGTCTTCAGACCAGTCCAGTCTGAAGAAAATTGTGCATTATAAACAGTTTTTTGGCCCCTCTGCCTTTATTCTAGCACTTGTGGATTAGTTGATTCTTTAATTCCTTACTGATACCTTCTTCAGGAAGTACATGTTGCAAAAGTGTTATTTAAATTATACTTTGTTTTTATTAGTGAGCTCTTCTTTACATCTACCTTTGATAGCTAACCTGCTTAGTGAAAGGCATGTCCCTGCTCCAAGCTGTCCATGGTTAACTGGTGTTTTATACAGCTCACACTGAAAGGGTTCGCATTTTCTTGCAGGAGCAAAGATACATAAGACAGCTGGTATAACTCGTGTGATTGAAAAGTCAGGGAAATCCTTCACTTTGAAAGGAGAAAGTGAAGCAGGGTTGAAGAAGGAAATCCAGGCTTATATGGACCATGCAAATGAGGTGAGGTGTTTTACACAGACCTTCTCCAGTGCAAAGCAACTTCCTGAAAACTCAGCTTCCCTTTCACAAGTCGGTTTCCAATGTTGCTTTGCTTGTTTTTCATTACACTATTAAGGAGGGAGGATGGTGTTTCTTGGAAGAGCAATATCAATGTAGAGGTAACAGTTAAAATGCCTCACAACCAAGACTGAGAGGAAATTCTAACTATTTTGTAAAGCAGGTTTGCCTGTCTGGTGAAAGGATTAAACACAACAGATGAAGCTGCTTTATGTGGCTTGAGAAATTCAGTACCATTGCAATTGCCTTGTGTGGGCTGCCACACTAAACATGTATCAAATATTTATGCAGTTCTCAAGTTCAAACTTTAATAAACCCCTCTCATTCCAGGGACATCGTATATGCCTTGCACTGGAATCTGCTGTTTTGGAAGAAGAAAAAAGGAGTGGAAGTGTTCCGTTTTTTCCAATAATTGTTGGAAGGTAATATCTTTCAGTTCAAAATACTGATATATTTGAATATTTATGTATTTATTGAATATTTATTGAATACTTATGTATTTGAACTGAAAAACAATTCTGCAGAAGACTTCTGCCATCAGGTGCTTTGGATGGTCCATGGTAAAAGGAAGGAAGAGCTGTCTCCTCACTTGTTTCTTTAGTCCCTTTTGGACAGACTTTTTCCCAGTTTTTCTCATTATTTTTCCAGAAAACCTGGTAATACTGAATCACCACAGGCTGTAGCACCTCCACTGTTGGACAAGACAAACTACTCAAAAGAAGTTGTGGCACTGGATAGAAATAAAGCTGTCAGTTCTACTCCAGTTCAGACTCCAAACTATGCTCCTGTAAGTACACAGGGACACACCATGTTTGACTTGAACTAATGGAATTATATTTGTATGGACATAGGCTTTTATTAGCCATTTGTGAGTATATTGACTAGAAATGCTAACTTTGATTTCAGCTAACTTGTGATATCTGGATTTAAGATCATCTGAACAATTAGAATACTTCAAAACTTTACTACAAATGGCTTCTGGGAACAGAGTTTGAAAATTGTTTACTTGTGTTAGACAGCACAGTCTTCAATTTGAGAGCTCTTACGTGCCCTCAGTGGTGGATAACAAATGGTATCACAAAGGTTATTGGCACTTGAGGGTGTTGTTCTGAAATAATCAAATGTTAGTGTGTATATAAAAAAAAGGCAAATGAACATGTATGTGTAGCCAATAAGGCTCTGTGAGTAATTTCATCTGGTGTGTTTAAAAGGCCCACCAGGCTTTGGTTCCTGATAAAACTTCCTCAGCTGACTAAATTGTACTGGGGTCTTGGCACACTGTATTGTGAACTCTGCTGAATGTACATCAGTCTACATTTGTTGGATCTGCACATCTGTTTGGTTGTGTAGCTCGTATTCCTAATACAGAACCTGACCGTTTTCACCTGACTGAAGTGAACCTGGCAACAAAAAGTTGTGTCCCTGTGGGGTTTTTATACTGTAATGTTGTTAAATGAAGCAGAGAGGCTAAATCTGTCTGTGTACATGAACAGGTGGCAACTGGCCACTACAGCTGGTACCTGATCAGGAGGATTTATGCCAAGGCTATTAATTCTGTGCATCTCTGGGTTTTAGGTGGTGTCCTATGAAAAACCTACATTTCTCACTAACCCTGTTGAAAAGACATGCTCCTCAGTTCATCAAACGGAATGCAGCCCAAATTCAGCCCAGCTTGTCAAATCTGTTTTTGTGAAAAATGTTGGTTGGGCTTCTCAGGTGAGAAATTTAATAAAGGAGGCATGTCTATTCTTTTTTCCTGTTAAATTTGAGATATGTTTTTTTAAGTCATTAACTTTACATTAACTTTAAACTTGGTTTGTGAGGAATCATTCACTTGTGCAATACAGTTTAAATCTAAAATTTGTATGTGGAAAGGTACTTTTAAATAAATTTCTTAGATAAATACCATGGTGAACTACATAAGTAGAAGAAAATGATAGTTCAGTATTTCAGTTACCACAATTTTCCTGTGGCTGTTACTGCCTATTTCAGTGTTTTTTGTCATTTGAATTTGACAATAGTAAAAAATTGAAAATGTTAAACTTCTCTGTTCACTATTATAGATGCAGAGGTGTCATGACAGAGTTTTTAATAGCTATGTACCAGATCCATACAAGGGAAATGCATCTTCCTCTACAATAAGAAAAGCTGTTTCCTTGCAAAGCCATTTTCCCTCTGTTTTTCTGTTGAAGCTTTAGGTTTAAAAAATTGTTCTTGGCAATCCAGATAAAGTAAGCTTCCTGTCCTAACAGAAAAAGTTATCTTTATATATATATTCTTTAAATTGTGTATAGCTGTAACCCTCACAAATGGGCCTCTTTTAAGTGTTTGCCCCTTTATAAATATTTTTTAGGTGTGATTAAGCTAAAGGTAATTCTTGATTTATCTGACATTGACAAGGATAAAGCCAAGAATCTGAAACCTGAGGAAGTCTGCATGAGACTACTTTCTCCAAAGTAATATCCATGCAGTCTTCATCTTTAAAAGACTGGCCAAAATACCTAAGTTCCTTCAGCAATTTTGAAAAACTTTCAGCTTCCATTATTAGAAAAGTTGTAGGTGTGGAGTTTTGTATTTCTTATGCTCAAATCATTATGTAACTTCTCTCAACAGCTGACCAGTGGAGCAGTATGGGTTCAGTTCAATGATGGATCCCAGCTGGTAGCCCAAGCAGGTGTCTCTTCCATCACTTACACTTCTCCAGATGGCCAGACAACCAGGTGAGTCTGTTCCTGCCATAAAAACAGTCCAGTCAGTACAAGGGTGCTGTACATCAGGTAACTTCATAGCCACTACTGATTTTGGTTAGTAAATA
Source organism: Rhipidura dahli (assembly GCA_013399225.1). Classification (NCBI taxonomy): domain Eukaryota; kingdom Metazoa; phylum Chordata; class Aves; order Passeriformes; family Rhipiduridae; genus Rhipidura; species Rhipidura dahli. Next base: position 82,477 of record VXAC01003491.1, read on the forward strand.
TTAAAACCTTAGCTTTGCCATCACTTCACAGTTGATTAGCTTATGTAAGCTTAATAAATAAAGAGAAGCACCTATAGCTGTGACTGAACTCTGGATAACGAATAAATAAAACAAGCTGGGTATGCATCTATTCAGTCTGCAGAGTACAGTCACTCTTCATGCACAGTATCAAAAACAGGGAGGGTGAGAAAAGTAATGTTTTGAAATAACTATATTGTCATGAAATAAATTATTTAAGCATCTCAATTTTTCTATGCTGCTTTGCCTCTCTAGATATGGAGAAGATGATAAATTGCCAGAATACATCAAAGAGAAGCTGCACTGTCTGTCTTCTATTCTTATAATGTTTACCAATCCAGCTGGTCCTCACTGATTAAAGAAAACCGGGTGTCACAGCACAAAAGCTTAATAAACTCACTCACTGACTTCCCAGTAAAGTGACTGATCTTACTCAGCTTATGCAGAAATTCTTCCAAAATCTGGTAAAAACGGAGGGGAGGATTGCTCTGTTTATGTATAGCTAATTGTGTGTGAATTATCATACAAAACATTATTTTCATTAAAGTGATGGATAAACTCACTCAAGCTAAACTTCAAGCAATTTAGTTCTTGACTGCATTTGGAAACTATCTGAATCTGTTGTATTTCTTTTCTTACTCCACTTCTTACTCAGTGCCAACAATCAAGGAAAATGCATCTGTTCTGTTCAAGTATTTGTAAATAACTTATATTTTTATGTCTTACAAGTAATATATGTAAATATGTATATGTTTTATAACTGTTTTTATTTTTTGTAGCAGCAGCTTAAAACGTCCCTGCCACAAGCATGTTATACAAAAAAAAAATAAATGCAGTGGTAATTGTCTGGATCTATTTATTTGTTTCATGGTCAAGTAATGGTTAAAGGGTAGGAAGTAGTAACTTTAGGTAGTTTAACCTTGTTTTAAACATTGAATAATACTTACAGCAACTGAAGTAGCATTAACAGTAACTTTTGTTATAAGCATTTTGCTTCAAGTGTGCTAACACTCCTGATGGTGCTTGTGTCTGTAATTAAATACTCTATGACTTCCTTATTAAGCTGGAAAAGATCTTAAATCGAGTGGGATCCAAAACAGTGTTGGAGTGGGGAGGATGAAGAGTTTCAGAGGAGCTGGTGCTGGCTGTGTGCAAGCACAGCTCAGCTTAACTGATTCAAGCCAGTTCTTTTTCAGCTACTGCTTAAAAGACAGAACTTGGATTATTTTGTCATGCCCAAATCAAGGAAAGAGCTTGCAAATAAAGAATTTAGCATTGGGAGCATCAAGAAAAATGCACAAGTAGCACTTATTATGAATTAGCTTATAAAAGTGAAGTCCTTTTTCACAACATTTTGTGATTCTGTAGCAGGAAAGCCCATGAGGGAATAAAACTTCTGTATCCCTTTCAGTCAGTATTGAAAAAATCATCTTTTATTTCAGTAGTCTCTTAGTGTTTGAACAATTGAGTACATAGGAATCCACAATTACATTTATTAAATTCAATAAGCATCAAATAGTAGGGACATTAAACAGCAGCCACAACTCTCATACTGGAGTTATTCCAGAGGTTTTTTTCTCAGTAGCATTAAAACAGCTAAACACACCCATACAGATGAGCTTAGGCCCCATTATGAAGGAAAATTACAATCTCACTTATTTTAAAATAAGGTCTGAATGACTAAAACAATGTAAATTCCTGGTTTTTGTACCCTAATATCAGAAAAAAATAGAAGTCTGCAGATAACAGTGAATACTAAGGAGCCAGTTTTCTCCTTTCACTTAATTACCACCACTGCTCAACACAGTGCATTCATCCTCATCAAGCACAAAAGTGTAAACTATCATGCTTAGACTTTTTTTCTTGTTGGTAAGAAAAGCTGTGCATATTTCAGCTCTGTGCAGGTTATCTCTCTTGCTGCAAAAAAGCAATCAGCAAAACAGTAGAGGAAAAATTTCATGTGGTTCACTGTAGTTCAAGTAAAAGCTGATGAGGCTGATTTTCAATGGCTCTTGTTCAACTTAAAGACCCAATCCCACACCTATTACATGTGTGGAGGGCACCTACCTTCCTCTATGCTTCTATCACCTGTCATTTGAAATCCTGGAGGAGATGTACCAGGTTCCAGAACCAGATGGTCTGTATTAATCAGTGCTTACAAGCCAACAAACCCAACATCAGAAGGTTTGCTCAAGTAATGGTGTCTCCATACAAAGTGCATGCAGCTCAACTAATCTTGTAGTTACTAATCCTGATTCACAGAATCAAGATAATATTTCTTTTACTTCCTTCTGGAAAGGAAGCACGTAACCTGTGACCTTCACAGCTGCAGGTGTGCACCATTTAAACTGTACACACCCACTTCAAATGTGCCATTGTATCAAATGTATCACTCTAACCCATCACATTCCTTTCTCTGCTGCTAGAAAAGCAGAACACAAAAGCTCAGCTGCAGCAGGGCTGACCAGCTATTAGGGTATGATCGAGTTAAGTGTTCTGTCAATGTGTGAGTACAGGTGTACAGCTGTTGGCACACAGCCAACAAGGTCAGTGGTTAGGTACTCCTCATTAAAAAGCAGTAATAAATTAACTATTACTTCTGCTTGGTTTTACTGTTTGGTTTTTTTTAATACATATTTAACAATTCTCTTCCTGCATTCTCCCATATCTGACAGAAAATGCAATTAGTCTCTTGTATACTATCTCCAAGAGTAAGAGAGAGGCTACAACTACTCCACAGATCAAGCTGAATGCCCAGCGTGGCCCCAGGTGAGTGTAGATTTGGCTAACAAAAACAGGCCCAAGGATCCGTGCTCCACTTCCAGAGGCAGTCAGCCATCCCATGTAGACACCCTACAGTAGATCAAAAGCTTATGTAAGTGATACAGGAATTATTTGGCTTGCCATTAATTCCAACCCATCAGCCTAACTAGAAAATTTAGAAGTATTTAAACAACCACTTATCTTTCTTAACTCATTAAGACACTGATTACTTTGTTTCCAAGAGTACTGCTCAGCCTCTCTAAGCATTAATTCCAAGGCTCCACTCATAGGTACTCCAGTGGTTTCTAACAAAATGCATTCTGGCTCAAAGCATTTAGTCTCTTTCACCAAAATATAATATGAAAAAAATAGGGAAAAGTGGAATAAAATCTTTTGTTAAGCAATAATATAAGTTTGCTATAATGTTTCACTACTAAAAATACCAATACTCAAGGTCTAGTAGCATTTGTAATCTTTGTATAATAAACTTGGTAAGAGGAACATTATTCCATACTGGTATTCCAAATATATAACTGGTAGTTCCAGAAAGAACTCTGCCAAAACAGTCATGAAACTTTCACAGTGTAAGATCTGCATAAATAGCACAAGCCTTGCTTTCTAATTGCCCTAGAGACTTGCCTTGCATTTTAGAAAAGATTGGAGCTCCTGCAAAGTTCTGCCCTGTTTAAAACACACTATTATTTGGGTGATGACAAAAGGAATTTTTTACTAGATCCCTCATTTTAATAAAGAGAGTGCAGGTCTTGCAGAGCAAATGAAGTAAACCATTTAGGGATCGTACCTACCTGAGGCTTTGGTCCTAGGACTTTTGAGTATAAAGTGTAGGACATGACATTACAAACAGGATAGCCCAACCCTATGAGCACATCAGAGCTGATGTACTGGGCCAGGTAGATCATGGGAGTATTCAGGCACCAGGACTGTATGACAGGGCAGCCCACGGGTTCTGCTGAGTGGTTGGATGGCAGCTGCATCTCTTGCAAACTCCACAAAGGCATTAGCATTTCAGTGGGGGCTGTTCTGGGAATGGAGTTGTTCTTTATTTCTGTAAAAACAAGTTATGCATATCATTAGGAACAAAAGTGCAATAAAAGGCTTTCAAAAGAACACTGCAAAAGTGGTCTAATAAGACTTGAACTATACCTTGCCACTGGATATTTGGTAGTTTCTTCCCCCAAGGCAGTAAGATAAAGAATCCAATCAAGACAATCAGTAAGCCTGCATGGAGTATGGCACGCTCACCAGTCCTACCAAACAATGAAATTGCAATTAAATGTGTCATTTAATAATGTAAAATTTATGTAGCTGCTAATGACATGGCCCATTAGGTTGTGGAAATTGTATCAGACCAAGACACTGGCAAAAATGTTCCAAATCACAGTAACTTATAACCTGCCTTTTTTTGTGACTCAAGGGTAAAAGATACTCAGATAAGGGAGTAATGTTAACAGCATAAAGAACAACTACAATATCAAGGCTGTGCCAAAATTGGAGATATTTCATTGTCACAGTAAACCCATAGTAAACCAAGTAAAAGATCTGAGTAACACAGATTTGGCCTTGCCATAAAGCTTTTCACACTTAGCCAACAGAAGTAACAAAATTCCAAAAACTTACTTTTTTGATAGTGTTTTAACCACCATGAAAACAATAACTGATTCAATGCCAATCACACTAAGGATTATTCCATTATAAAAAACAGCTTCTTTCCTGGTCCAGGAATACATGTCCATTGTCAGTGGAGTAGCTATACTAAAATGACAGAACAAAAATACAGTAATCATAAAAAACTGCTTCTGTACATTAGCTTCCATATATGTATTATCCCAAACATCAATGCACTGCACCAGCCATACTCTGAAGCATCATTAATCTATTTCTGATAGTTCAAATTGAGTTAAAGACAAGCCAGAGTAATAGAGACAGGAAAAAGAATCAGACCCTGTGAGAACAAAAATAATAAATTTTAATACTGTTTCAGTTTTAGCAACCAACCAGTCTCTAAAATCTCAGTTTCCTAAAAATAATGCAATTATGCCACAGCCATATTGCAAAACAAATTTTAGCTATATTAGAGCTCAAAAAACTTGCAGAATTAATCTTACATCCTCAAAGTATTTTATAAGTTAAAAGAATGAAGTACATTTCAGCCTGAAATAATGTTTTCTTACACACAGAAATTTGGGAGTGAATAACATACCTCTTTAGGCTAAAAAAACCTCCAGTCAAATAAAATGGAGTATTTAAGAATACAATTGCATTAACTCTATCAAACGATTGTTTTAATCATTACTGAAATAAGAAATGCACTGAAGCTTTTGGAGCTAATCAGAATCATACTAAGAAATCACACAAAACTAAAATAACAAATATAGAACAAGATACTCAACTGAAAACATGTTTTCTCTGAAGATTTTAGATAGCCCAAATTAAGCTACTTTTTTTTTGAACATTCAAAAAGTTGAGGATATGGGTTTGCCTCCATTCAAAAGCTATTACATTAATGTTTCCTATTACCACAAACTGTACAGATTTTTAGTTATTACTGACCTTTAATTCATTACTTTGTATCAGTACACATCAACTTGACTGAATATGGTTTTGGACTTTTACATAGGAAGTTAGGAAGATGAGTGGAAGAGAAAAGCTTCTACATACACCCTCAGTCCAATTACTCTACATGTCTGAGTATTTTGAGGGAAAATAGACAAACTTACGTTTCAAAGACAGCAAACACAAACAAGATGACAAAGAAGAGAATGTTGAGTGCTACCACAGCAACGTGGTCAATGCTTCCTTCTGTGTTCTGATCCAGAACATCACTTCCTGCAGCAACATAAAAGAATTACCACAACTGCACACTTGAGCTTTTTCTTATATCATCACAAATTAGATACAGTAAAGATTCCTTAAGTCTTTCAAGTATTTAGCATGCATTCTACTTTTTTAGCATTCTACTTTGAGAATCAAAGTACAAAGTTTTTACATCAAAATGGAACTGTTGAAATTTCAATTCTGCTGACAATTAGAGAAAATGATTCCCAAACTGGTTACACCGTCAGTTTTCCCAGTGAGTCCTGAGTGACAGCAAAATAAGCAAACGTCTTTAAATATCTTAATAATGGAAAGCAAAGCATTCTCTTGAAAGGTCAAAATTACACAGCAGAAAATATGTAAGGATCCATACAATTTTTGTTTGGTTGGTTTTTTTCCTTTGCTACCAGACAGCACTATGGACACAACATGACAAATGAAGCAGTATCTGGACCATCTAGGGAGAGATGTAGCCTATTTTCCACTGCATCAAACTTTAGAATACTTCTAAATGCTTCTATGTAGTAAGAGAGTACTTCAAAATTAGAATCACTGAATAAGTTTTCAAGGAAACACCGGTACCTTCTCCATCAGAATTGATACTTTTGTACTGCCGTCCCATGTCATCCACTCGGTGCTCCCTAGAAATTTACAACTTTTTCATTAATACAAATATTTATTTGATCCACTATTAAGTCAAGTTGCTGTTAAAATAACTGTAAATGGTATCATCTGCATGATAATTACTCGTAGCTCTTTTAAGCATCACCTACCAAGCTCACATCTGACTGCAGTGAATACCATTCTACTCAAGAAAGGAAATCTCCTAGTGGGATAGTATCACATATCCAGATGCATCTGCACTAATGGGAGAAGGAATAAAAATCCCCCCAGAGATTCTTAAAGGAAAGACACGGACAGTGAGATCCCTACAGACAAGCCAACATTATTGCTCCTTAAAGAAAAAACATGGCCAGCAATCACCAACACTAAAACTATATCAAGGCTAATATATATATAATATATACTAGTCTACTATCTTTAGCTTTAAAATCAATTTACATTCTAACCACAACATCACCAAGATTCATTTATGAGCATAATAAAAATACAGGTATTAAAGAAGGTAGAAACACTGAAAAAATAAACTTAGTTTTAGCACTCTAGATTTCAGTTTATTACTCCTCCTGCTGAGCAGCTACAAGTCACCCACAAGAACAAGGTAGGATATTTAATTTTTTTTTATACTTGATTACCTGAATATGGCGAAGATGAGAATAATATTAATAACTCCTAAGAGAGCTCCAAATAAAACTGGTGCTGTGTACATGTTCAGCTGAAGACAAAGGAATTTCCATGTTACTCCTTCTTCTCCAATAAGTGTAAAACATGTCTGAAAAACTTAAAAACATCAATGCACTGTGAAAATTTTGAGAATCATTAACAAATTATTAGACCATACGTAGAACATATAAAACTGGTTATGCAAAGTTATTCTAAAGTTATTGCCAAGTAAAATTTAAGTATTCTACCAGTCAAACCTTTTACATTTTGAGAATCCTACTCTAAATAAACAAAATGGATACTACTGGAACCTCAGCTAGCCAGGAAACTACTTGGTTACATACAAGTACACTGTATAAATAACATCATGACACCTGTAGAACTGAATTCTGAGTATACTACTGGTGAGTATACTTGGCAGACAGACGATTTCCTTTTTTTCCTTTTGCTCCTACATGGAAAGCCTCGGTCCTGCGACTGGATTATCCCTCATGCTAAGGGCAAACTAGAGAGAAAAGATGCAGTAGGGGGGTTTAAATAAAACTTTAAATTGGTGCAGAGCAATTGGACAAGAATATTTCATTTTTATTGGCTTACTGAAGTATAGATGAGTGGATCCCATTTATTCAACTGCAATGTCATTGACAAACTATGGCTTAAAAACCCCTACATAGAGCTGCTAAGGATTCTTACCTCCATTGCCCAATTTCAACCTAGTAAGAAAAGAGAGGAAAGAAGATATGCTTTACCTGGCCCTAATATGAAGCCAACTGCTTGGCAGGCACTGGTATTGGCCATGGCACTCGTTCTTTCCGTCAGAGAAGTGGCACCCGCAATATACGATCGAACTACAGCCACATTTCCTTCAAAAAAACCCCAAACCCAAGCAAGTGTTCATGTCAATATCAAGTCATATCATTAAACTGTTGAGTGACATTTATTTTAAGGGTTTGTTTCTTATTTTGCAAGAAAATAACACCCAGCACTCCCTCTAGTATTTGTGCCCAACAGCCCAATTACACAGTTCTGTGACAAACCGCTACAGGCCAACTCTTTGCTTTGTTAAATATTATCATTCACATAATGGTAAATCTGGTACTAAAATATAACATTAACCATCTTACACAAGACACAGAATGTAGTCATTCCCAGAAATGTAAATTCTGCTGTGGTTACCTGCTCCAAACCCCACGAGAGCACGTGCAGTCAGCATATAGTACTTGTTGTGGGAGTGGGGCACGTGGACGTAGGCATAGAGACAATTTGCAGCAACTGAAATAGCAGTGGAAACAACCAGAGGTTCTCTCCTGGGCCTGTAGTTGGACCACAAGCCAAACAGGGGAGAGGCAACCATCTGGCCAATGCTGTATGAAGCTATAATCCAGCCCAAGAAACTCGCATCCGCTGTCGGGTCAATCTGCAGGAACACATGAATCAGTTCTGTGGGTAAAGCACTGGAGTGTTTGTTATTACCAGTAACACCCTTTTAGAATGAGTATCTGGGATACCAAGGACTCTCTACTGCAATGCTTTGTCTGGGGTAATAAACCTTGGCTCACTCTCTCCAGCAATGCACCAAACCAATAAAATCTGCTTTCCTTCCCAGCCAATGGGTCACTTGCAGCAAACTCTGGGCTAGAGACAGAACTTCAGCAGTATGGCAGGCACTTCCCATGCCAGGAGCAAGGAGTCACTTCCACTGTCTCTGCACATGCCTGGATCTGTCCTGATTTACAAGGTTTGTAATGCAGTTTCTTTTCTTCTGCAAGAGTTCTGCACCAGCCTCACTTTCAATGACACCTCTCGGTCCCTGCCCAGGCTATGTCCTTCCAAATTTGCATTTGAAACTGCCTTCTACAGTTCCAGGGGCACTAAAATCCTACCACAGATTAAATTAAAGTTTTAGAGACTTTATGCTGCTTTTAAGACCACAACTAAGAGGTGAAAAACCCCCAAAGAAACTAAAATCACTACACAGGAACAATGGCAATCTCCTGTTAGGAATCTCAAGATCTACATACAACAATGTGACATTTACAGAACAACTTCTACCTCCAGTTCACTTTTGATTTTTTTTTTCTTTTGTTGTTGTTGTTTTGGGTTTTTTTTGCCAAAATGCAGACAACTCTTGTGTATGATGTTTTAATAACAAGATTTCTATTGGTTCACTGTCCAAGAAATCATGATATTGGAAAACCAGACATTTCTGGGTTATGATGGACCTTTGCCAATTCAGGAAAAAAACAGATATATTTTGCAGGAAAAAATAAAAGCTGTCTAAGTGGATGGCAGAATAAAAGTCTCTTAAACCCAAACACTTCCCTTTAGTTTTTGCCTTCCTAAATAAAATGCCAGGTTTTTTATGACCTACTTTCTGAGCAGGAGTATTCTGTTCTTACTAATTAAAAACCAAACATATTTACAAACCTTTTGGAGATACGGCCACACAGACATAATTACAATTGAAAAACCTGTAACACAGTAAAAACAGAAGTTATTTTATTTGCCATTTTTATCAGTAGTTTTCTTTCCTGAAACAGTTATTACAAGTTCCTTTTTCTGCCTCTAAGTGTATTATAGTCTAAACCTGTGCCTTTCCTGGATTTTTTAAGGAGTGGTAATTCCTCCTATCAGGAGGAACTATTTTTAAAAGATCACTTTATAGGTGTGTACACACTAAACAAAAAAACTCCTATGTTGTCCTCCCAATGGAAAGACAAACAAGGTCCTCAAAGTAAAAATAATTTTTTGACATATCTGCATTCATTAATCAAAGAAATTTTAATTCATCAAAAAAATTTAAAAAGAGTTACTGAAGTATCCTTTCAACTTCAAGATAATATCTAGGCCCACAGAAAATCACCACAGGTCAAAAATCAACAGAATCCTTGTTTCTGGAGGGAGTTATTTAGGAATAAAATTTCAATCTGTTCTGCAATGGAGATGCAAAGTCCAGTAGGAGAAAACAAGTTTTGATACATGTTTTGAAATAGACAGCATACATTCCCCTAAAGATCTTACCTCTTAAGAACTCCACATCATTTCTGTTCTCATTCCCTAGAAGTTTCATAATGATAAAAGTGTATCCTTTGTTTTGTTCAGTTATGAGCAATAATCTTACCTTGCCACTTCCTTTTGCCACTGCCAAACCATTAAGGAGTCATAAACGACAGAGGAATGCAATATGTGGTTTTCTGTAAAACCAGTTTTATTACTTATCTCATTAGATGTAACTTTCTGTTTGGTTTGCTAGTCATATATTCTCTACTGAAGAATTAAACAATGCACCTTTTTTTAAAGCAGAACAGTAGCATTAAAGAAGCCCTGTAGTTGAAACCTAGAAAACTCTGTAATTTTCAAACCAAAGAATAATCATTAAGCAAATGACATTGAATTCCACATGTGTTTACTCACCTACACTACTGAGAAACATTGTCAGGTACATGATCCAGATGGATCTCCACCTGCTCTTGTAATGCTCCCGTGTTTCCACAGCATCCCTGTTTTTAAACCAAAAAGAGAGAAAGAAATCATTATCAGGTCCTCTTCGAGTTACTCCCACATAACACTGAAAACATTTTTCACCAGCCTCTCAATACAGCTGTGTAACTTTTTAGGTAGGAGTGGATTTCTGCTCAGCAAAGACTATAAGGAATTTATTTTTCACTGGAAAAATACTAGATTGACAAATCAAACAAAATAACAGAAATGCTACCACACACCAAATGTTACATACACAGAGATCTTGATCTAGGGAGGTCTTCAATTTGGCAAACTCTTTTGTATAGACACTTTGGAGCACCACACATTACAGAAAAGTTTTTTAAAGTATGTTTTAAACCATAAAAGCCCAGACAACTCCTCACAGCTGTAACCTTAAAAGAACCCTGAACTTGAACAACTCTTGGTTTAACTAAAAGCTACAGCCAGTCTGTTCTTATGATGAGAAAATAACAATATACAATGTGAAAGTTGTGTGTAAAAGATACTGCTGTAGATTGCAAGGGCAGAAAAAAAAAGTTAAAACAGAAGTCACAAACCAAGTTACAAAGTAATCTCTATTCAAATTATGTAGACTCAGGTTATAGGTATATAGATGCCTGAACATAGTTTATAAACACTGTTTATAGAAGTCATACCTACATTTAGGCATATCTGCGATTTTAAGTTCAAGACACTTGTTTTGCTGTTAGAAAGGGAAAAAAGCCCGCAGTGACCAATTGCTGCCCACCCACGAATGCTGCTGTAAAACACCCAGACTTCTGCCCCACACGAATCCTGTCTGGCGTCTTTTAGGAACTTCCCAGGCGAGTGGCTTTGTGATTTCCTACCGAGGGAAGCAGCCCCGGGCCCGCTCCGCCAGCCGGGCCCGGGACGGTTCGAGACACGAGCTCCAGGCTCCGGAGCTCTGGGGACGCCGGCTCGGCCCGGGACCCCCGGCCGGGCAGCGCCCCGGGCTCGGGTTCCCCGTGCGGGGCGGGGAAGGACCCACCACCCACGGGCGTGGCGCCCCAGCTCCTACCGCCGCCTCAGAGCGGAACCAGCCCCTACCTGCTCTCCTCCTCCTCCTCCTCGTCCTCATCCGCCGCCGCCTCTGCGGAGCCCAGCAGAGGCTCCTGCCCTTCGGGACGCGCCTCNTTCTTCCTCTGCTTCCCGCTCCCACCCTCTCATGTGGTGCCTCAGCACCTGCAGCGCTTCGGGTGAGCAGCGAGTGACCTTCGCGGGCCGGGCCGGGCCGGGCTGGGGGGTCGCCGCCGTGCCGCCCGCCCCGGGAGCGGCGGTCGCGATGCCAGAGCGACTCCCGCTGAGAGCAGGAGCTGCCGCGGCTCCCCCTCACGGCATTGCCCGGGCTCGGGGGGGAACTGATAGGGGGGTGGAGGGGCCGCCGTGTCCATGTCCGTGTCCGTGTCCTGCTTCCCGCCGCCCCTTCCCGCGGGCGCTGGGGCAGCTCCGCGTATCGCCCGGAGGGGCTTGGAGGGGGAAAATTGCAGAGATTTGGGATCGGGGGTCCCACCTGCCCCCTTTGAGTGCTCGGGTCGGGCTTGCAGGGAGCTGCTTGCACCCTGCTTTAGGCCCCGTTGTTTATCCTCAGGCTCCTCCGTGTCCATCCCGTTGTGTGGAGTTATTGTGGTGCTTATGTCTGCTTTGCCGTGACTTCTTCGTGATTTCTTTGATCTTTAAGCAGTCATTTCTTCTATCAGAAAAGGACCTGGCGTTAATTGTATGAGAGATTTTTTAAACTGAGAGGGAGGGTAGGGAAGTTGACAGCTCCGCCTTCTAAGACAGAGTCTCCGTGTTTTTTTCAGGTTGGCTGCTGGGTGGGAGCTTTTTCACATCCATGTATAGAATAGAAACTACCCTGTGGGCCTTGAGTGAAGTCCTCATGTGCTTTCCAGGGGTGTTTCTCTTAACTGTTGGCACTGGATAAAAAGCAATAGCTGACCTTTTATGTGTTGGGTTTTGGATGAATTTTCATGTCTGTTTCTGTGTTTCTTCTTAGTGTACTTTTGTATCAGGATGCAGTTTCCATTCACAGCTCACGGTTATGTAAAGCTTTCCTTGTTAACAATTTATTTGTGCAAGACTCTTAACATAGATCTGGTCTCTTGGGCCACACAACTCCTCATCATCTTTATCAGGTCACTGCTTCCAGCTGACCTGTCTCACAGAGGGATTGGGATGTGGCATGTGTACCATCAAGTGGCAGAAACCAACTCTCGTTCTGAAACGGCCTTTGCTGATTCTCTCCTTTTCATTTCAAATCCTCACTGCTGAAACACTCCTGTTAATGTGGAGTTATAAAACTTCGACCTCCAGGAGTTGGATTTGCCTTTCCTGGCAGTAAAAGTGTTTGTAATTGTCTTTCCATGTAGGCATGGATGGACAGTGACTGTAGCATGTCCTGCCCTTCTGTTACAGAGATACAATAGGGGCCATCCTCCCAAATTTTTTATCTCAATGATATTTCTGAGAAGTTCTATGCAGCATACTTCACATACTAGGAATGTGGTTTTTTGCTTTAGTGTTTCCTGTTCTCTTTCCAGTAGTGCTTTTATCTTGATTCTGAATAATTGAAATACCCCGAGTTACTTCAGAGTCTCCATTTCATCAATGAAGCAGAAGAGACGATGAGACAGTACTTTTGCCTCAATCAATATTACATTTAAATATAATGTACTTGCCTAGAAAGATGTTTTTGGCACTCTTGGTGCAGCAGACAGCTTGTCAGGCCAGACTTTGGACTCCATGCAAAATCTTCATGTTTTTAAAATAAAAGGTCCTCATTATGACTTTCTGCTCATTTCATGTATTTATTTTTACCCTGTAGTGATTGAACCCATCCTGGAGCCATTGTGGCTTTCTAGGATGTTTGTTCTAATATTTGAGTACCTTAAATTGTCTATAACTTCTGTTTTGATAGTAATTAATTCTAGGTGTTAAAGAGTTCTCCTTTTTTTCTGTATATCAATTCTTAAATATTGGCTTTCTACAAGTGCAGAGGAATGTTTTTTTTAATCTGACCACAATTTTAACTTCTTATAGTCAAACAAGTTTATTTTTAAAAATGGCCATATTGGAGTGTGGCAGAATAAATGCCTGTGGATGAAAATAAAATTTAGAAAACCCACAAGTTAAATCACACTATTTTGGAGTGTGATGAGATTATTTACATTTTATATGGAGGGATTGGGAAATACGAGAAAATGCCTGAAATGAACTTGCTAACTAAGTCTTTGATTATTAAATCTGTTGTTTTCTTAGGTGTACAAAGATCCTGGACCTTTATTTTTAGCTGAGTAGCCTGTATCCTGCTGACCAAGAAACCAGACTTAAATTCTCCTTTTTAGTAGTGTTTTTGTTTTTCCCTTCCTCATTGGAAGAGCTCAGCAGTGGCTCCCTGTTCACTTCAGTAAGTATTGCTTTGAAAATAATACTCAGCTTGCCTAAAGTCCTGTTAGATTTAGCTCTATTTGAGCTGATGTATTTGTTGAAAGAGAAATGATCCTGGCAAGGATTTTGAGAGTGTGATTTCTACCCAGAAAAGAGTCGGAGGAGCATTGCTTTGAAAACTGTAAGAACTGGCAAAATCAGAAAGGAACGGATAAAAGAAGGATTAGGATATATGTTTAAAACACCAACAAAGGCAAAACCAGTGCCTGGAACTACATTTTCTTGCTCTTTTTTTTTTTTTCTTTCTCTCTCTCCCTCTTTCTCTCTCTCTTCTTCTTTTCATTAAGAAGATGAAGAGATGAAGTCTTCTAGTTGTTCAAACCCAAACATTGTTTCAATCTTCCATTCTGAGATGTGGTTATTACAGCCCACACTGACTTGAAAAGTTTTGCCACTGTACCTCTGTTTAGAGGACAGAGATCAGTGCCACTCTTTGTTTTATCACTTCAGGTAAAGTACAGTTAGGGCTGGTTAGAGATCTATGACCTCATGTGCCTCTTCAGTTGGCTTATCATCAGTGGTATAATTAATATCTGGTTATAATTAGCTTTTTAAAATTTCTACAGGTTGTATAAACTGCCTTTATATATTGTTCAAAACAAGAAGAGTTGACCTGAATATCAAGGTCAACTTTCTTGGAATACATCAGATGGCTTTTCCTTAATGCAGAAACCAGAATAAGAAACTACTTTGTGTTACAATCAATGAATTTGCCACTCACATTGACAACCCCTTTAACTGCCTTGTTTTTACCTCTGCTTTTTCCCAGATGACAGTGTGCTGCTAATGGGTGTAAGTAAATTAGATGTCTTGTACCGAAAGCTTCTCCTCACTAAACTTTTCATCAGAGGATGGGGAAAGCCCGAGGATCTGAAAAGGTGACTTGTTAAAAAGTAACAGCACAAACAATATGTTACATTAAAAGAAAAAAACACCAACCCTTGAAGTAGCAACAGTAATTGCTATCCTGTATTTAAAATACCAAAAGTGTTTAGGATGGTTTTGTTCAGGAAATCATATGTTTCTATACCAAGGAAATAACTGGATTTAAAAGAGTCTTAAAAGGATTTGCAAATCTTTTTCCGTTTAAAGAGGCTTTTCTTGAGAGAATGTCTATGTGTCTAACTATATTTTTCACTTACGTTTATATTGATGACATACTTCAAACAGCATCTCTGAAAGTGTTTTCTAAAAACATAACTTTATGAATTTCTGCAGAATAATTGTTTCTGTTTAACATTAAAGTGGCTCTTGCTATCTCTCTGTAACTTCCTAATTAGTTTTAAAAGTGTAAGATTTAATCAGAAGTTTCTCTCACAGCCGAAAGTAGTAAACTCTTTCTTTCTAGATGTCTTGAAAATAAGAAAAAAATGGAAATACCTCTTAATTTTTAAGCATTTGATTATTTTTATTAAATACTATTAACACTGGGAAGTTGAGCACTTTCATTTCTTAAATTTAAAAATGAAGTGACAATATATATACTCTGCATTGTGCAGTTTTTAAGTAGGAAATGATAAATCTGCATTTAATAAGCTCACTCTTATGTATATGAAAATCAATAAAGAAAACTACTGAAATAAAATTTTGTGCACTGGATAGCAGTGGAGTTTCATGGGAGCTTGTTTTTTGTTTTTAAGTCCATGTGAAAGATCTGATCTGGAAATGGCACTTGGATTGCTTTGTGTCTTCAGTTGATTTGTCTCTTACATAGCAGACTTTCCTGCAAAATGAGAATGTTGGCTTTGGTTGGAATAACCAAAAATAATGGGGTTTGTTTTGGTTGCAGCATTTCTGTATTCTACTCTATATGTGTATCCAAAATGGGATATTTTAATGTTTTCAAAACCTTCTCTCTTGAAAACTTTTGGGCTCTTGGTGAGACATGGTGAAGTTTCACTGCCCCATCTCCAGCTCCCTCCAGTACAAGTGGTGTCTCTGCTCAGGGGAGCCTCTGACTGATGCTGCTGTTCACCAGGGCAAGGCCTGCCTGGGCTCTGGAGGGCAATCCCACCCACACCAAATGGCAATAGGGGAGTGTTGCTGGTGCTAACAGTGATAGCAGCTACAGTTCCTCCTTCTTCATTCAGGGGAAAAACCCTCTCCCACCAGATCAAAAGTGGTGGGGGAAGCAGGAGGCAAGCTTGCTGGTCTGAAAAGGGGAAGAAAGGTTTCTTCTATATGTTGCCCCTGACTGGGAAGAAGATGAGCTGTTCCTCAGCAGCCTATCTTCACCTCAATGAAGAAGGAAGAACACCACCTGCTTCTGACCCCTCAGGCTGGCTTGTGGGAGGAGGGTTTTTATTGTTGTTTGTTAACTCATCTCTGTGAAGCTCTGTTATTAAGTTATTATTAAATTTTTTATACTTCAGGCATTAACTGAGATTGAATGTCTGACTGCTCTGCCTAGGTGTAATCTGAAATTTTATGTGCACACCCTTGACGTGATGAATGTTAATATCCTAACTCTGTCCTCAAGTTATTAGCAAGGGTTGAAATTCCTAAGCAGAGGCAAGATTTAGCCTTCAGTATCCACCTAACTAGAATGACATAAATGCAATATTTTTAGAAGATTTATTGTCAAAAAAACCATCTCTTCATTTAGCTTACCCTCCACACTCACATCTTTACCCTTACCTTCTCAGAAATACTAAATGCACTTGCTATTCTGTATAAGAAAAGCAAAGGTTGTAAAGTAGAGCTATTTTTCATGTGGTGATAAACTGGATTTCCTTTCCATTCTTTGGGTTTTCTGTGGTATTGGGGAGGTGAATAGGTCATTCCTCTGTACCTTTCACTCAAAACTGTTCTAGCTGGTCAGGTAATGTGTATTTATGACCATCAGAATGAGAAAGTTATTCAAAGCACAGTGTATTTAAGGTTGAGAGGGCAAATTTGAAGGTATCAAGTCAAAATCCCTGTTCAAAACATAGCTGACTTCTTTGTTTCTTCAAGTCACTTGGCACTTCATTCATTTGAAAGTCCCTTGAGGCTGAAGATCACTTTTAGTTTCCCTGGGCTATTTTTCCATGTGCTCAACTGTGAAAGCAGTCTTTCACTTTGCTCCAGTAGGGATTTCTTACACTGCAACACACAACCATTGCCTCTTCAGTATTCATGTCCTTCAGTAATCTTGTCTTCTCACTGTACACCTCTGAAGAGAGTTTCATCTTCTCTCTGTGGCTCTGCAGTCCACTTAAATAGCAGAAGAAAGCAATCAGATTTGCCCCTTAGCCCTCTGTTCCCCAGCAGGGTACCTGAGCCCATTTTTTTTTTTTCACTTAAAAAGCATTCTGTGGTAGCTACCTACCCTGTGCTGGCCTGATTAATCTGTAAATGGAAAGCTGGCTTCATAACTTTTATTTGTTTGTGGCTTACTTTAGCTCCTGAAATTATATATAAATATGTCTCTTTTTTTTTTTTAGATTAAAAGTTGAATCTTCTCTACTTGTTTCCTTTCAACAGAATATTTGAATTCAGAAAGATTATTGGAAACAGGGAAAAATGCCAGACGCTGGTTTCGAAAGATTACCCAGTGTTCATTGACAAGGTACTTAAAAGCAAGAGATGATGTGATTTAGCTGCATTTATTTTCCTAATGGTATATAAAAGTGAAATAGCATGGTACTTAACAGCAGGCTGCTTTTATAGCTACTAGCAGAGAGTGGAAGGAAACAGAGACTAAAGCAGTGGCTGTACAGATACTGTTTTTTCCTTTGTTTCCCAGTACAATAGTTGGGGAGTGATGTGTCAAAACCCAAGAAGTGTTCAAAACTTATTATGTGTTATCGAAGGTGTTTAAAATGGGACAGCACTGCACATTTCTTTGATTCCCGTAAAAGCTTATTTAATAAAACAAAGTTGGAAACAAGTGTTTTGACTGTGTTGATAACATGTATCTCTATATTTGAGGAGTAGGCCTCTGCTCTGGGTTTTTTTAAGAAAGTTTTTATGCTGTAACAACTTTAAGAGATTTGCTTTCAGAGCAAGTTAAAGACTGACATAATATTTATTGCTATTGTCCCATTCTCTCTGCAGGTTGAGGGGCACTCTGACTGTAAAATCCTCGAGGGGCACTTCATTTCCCCCTTGGCTCATTGTGTCCCAGGTATCCTGCCAGTCGAATCTCTTGTAGCAAGGTAAGAGAAACCAAGAGGTATTTCTTTCTGGAATTAGTGTTGCAGAGTAGTAATGGTCTATAAGTAGTTTTATTGTGCAACTAATTGATTGTAAAGCAAACTATCTGTAAAATATTTCAAACTGGGGGTGTTTTGTACTAATGTGTTAAAATAGATTTGTTTTCAAAAGTGAAAATAAATCTTATTCATGTGACAGTTCAATCTATGTATTTTAAAAAAATCCACTAGCAAAGTATTACCTTTATTTTTTTTTTTTTTTAGTGTAGAAATCATATTGCACAAAGAAATCATATTGCACTAACCCAGGGAATACCCTGGGTTTTTTTCAACTATTGGTTTGGTTTTTTCCAAATGAGGGGTATGCTGGAAAAGGAGAATAGTAGTTATTGTTTTATGTGTAGCAGGAGAAGCTGTTTATAGCAAAGCATATTATACTGTATTTGAAGGAGCCATTCCAGCTTTCTATTTACATTGACTACAAAAATGTTATATGTGTGATGAAGTAGCAAGCTCATTTAATTGTAGCAAGGGAATCTGGTGCCTTTCTTGCTTGGCAAACAAATGAACAAAAAGCATTCTCACAGAAAGCTGGAGGCTCCCTAACAGTGCTGGTTTCACACTAACACTGCTTTGCAGATAAGAAGTGGGTTTGCAAAGGGGGCATAATTTCGGTTTGCTTTTAGTTTTGAGTCAAACTGTCATGATGATTTTTTTTCTTCCCAGACTTTGTTTAATGTTTAATAACATAAACATAAAAATTTGTCAGCTCAAGTTGATACTGACATTGAATATTGTATCAGTGATACTGGTTGGTGTTTTTAAATGTGTGCTTAAGCATGTAACATTAAGAAATGTGAGACAAAAAAGTTCATAGTTAAGAAATCAGTTCTGTTCCACCTCACCACTGGTTAGAGAAAAAAACTGTCTGTTAACATTATCAAACTAATTAATACCATATTGGAAAATACAATATGCTCGTTGTTTCCTTCTCTTGTGCTTTGTAGTCAAGTTATGATATTGTTTCTTTGGCCAGTATTGTGACAGTTTTGGAAAGCTGTACAAATTTCCCTTAAGATGGTGTCAATGTATTTCCTGAAGTGTAACACTGCTGTTGGTAACAGTGCTCCATCTTGTGGGGAATAGTGGTGTCGCAGAAAGGATTTTTTTTTCAGTAGTTCAGCCTATAAATAAGTACCAGCAGAAAACATTAATTAATTGATGTTGAGTTTATAGAATAATTTCATGGTTTGTATGTTGGGTTTTTGATTTTTTTTCTTTAATTTATTGCTCATCTTAATCTTCAATTTCAGCTGTTGTGCCTTCAGGAGAAAAATAGCAATGATGCCTAGGAGAGCTGGACATGCTTGTTTAGGCTGCTCTTTATCTGAAGTTGCATTTCTCCACTCTGCAAAGTTTAAATTGTGATGATGAGGTAGTAGTCTTTTTTAGGAACATGATCTTTCATCTTGGCTCCTTTTCTTGTTTGGCCTTTCTTCTGTCCTACTTTCAGATTCCTTTGTTTGCTGAATGTGTTCATGAAAAATGATGTTGCTGAATTGCTGGCAGTTTGCCTGCTTGGGTTCAAAATACTTTATTATGTTGTTTTGGTTTTTTTATTAATTTCTTTTGATGCAGCTTGTAAAGAGAAATACTCACTCTGCTAAAATAGGCGTTCATTTCTCACAGATTTCAGTTCATCATACCCAGAAGATGGAATAGCAAGCATAGACCTGTGTGCATTCATTTAGCAGGCACTGGAGATCATGTGAGTGTGTAACATGTAAAATTGATTGTTATTGAGAAATTAAATTATCAAATTTTATTTTACCTATATTGTTTGTACATCTTGTCTTTAGCACTTCTGGAGGAGACGCACGTTAATGGCACGGCCAATGATTAAAGAAGCCTGTATGGCCTCCCTGTTGCTAGAAAATCCTTACTATATCCTTCTGTGGAAAACACAGTAGTTATTCCTAATGTCCTCTCTGGAAGGTAGAAGAGTTACCACAGTCATAAAATACCTACTTTTGGGATCCATTCCCAGGGGGTAGAAGCAAAGAATGTGTGACCATTACATGAAACACAGTTCTATCATACCTCAGGTAAATTTTGAAAAACTTACTGTTGCCATTTAAGATTTGGTTGGGGTTTTTTTTTTTCAAACAGTTAAGTTCTGTTCTCTCATCTTGTATAAAACTATTATTCTATTTCATTAAAGAGGCTCTTTGGTTACACTCTTTCCTACCCATATATCTGACAACTGCAAAATGTTGCAAACTACATCATCAAAGCAGATTGGATTTGATTTAGTGACAGTAAATGTCAGGAATTTAAGTTCCAAATTTCAATTAATTCATGATATTTATGTAAATTATTTATTTTATCTTGTTTGTTTGTTTTAATGACTAGTTTTGATAAAGCCTTTTTTACTTTCTTTAACTGGAGTCTTTTACATGGCTGTAGAAAACCTAAGGATCAATTGTAAGTATTCCTGTTGTATTTATGGATACTGTCTTTTTAAAATACTGCTTTTCTTTTTTTTTTTATCCTTCAAGCCAAAAGTTGTCTAAATGTTGATAGCTTATTAAGAAAAAAAAATTTTAAAAAACATTTGTAACCTGCTAATGTGAATTTTTCTGCTCTTTACTAAACTGCTTTGGGTGTTGTGTTAGGAGATCTCAGGGATCAGGAAAGTTTGCACAAGATGAACTTGTAGTGAGTGAAGTGAGATGCAAACATCTTGTGTGAGTACAAGTCAGGGCCATTTTATTTTCCTGGCTTACTACTGCACATGTACAAGTGCTGCTGTTATATTTCAGTCAGCTGTGAATATTCTTTGCTCTCATAGTGCATTTCCATTATAATTGCTAGGATTTTGCTCTTCCAAGACCTTTTAAGGATTTACAGACAGACAAATAAATCTAGCATTGGTCGGTTGTTAGTCAGTGGAGGCTATGCAATATTCAGTGGTTTATAGGATTTATTCCTTCAATCAGTTTCTTAGATATGAATTTAGAAGCCTAATTAGGAAGTCTTTACTTTTTACATTTCCAAACCACAGAAGTATTATCAGAATTCAACAGGCCTCGTGTCTGAGGCAAAGCTGTGCTTTTAGTCTCCCAATATTTCTGAAAGTCCAAATATGAGTTGGTGTTTTAATCTTTTTTAATCCTAACTTGGACATTTAACATGACTGGAAGACACAGGGAAGGTGATTTATGTAAGATTATAGGGAAGTGACAGGAGAAAGCGTGTGCTGGAATACATCCATTGGTAGGTTTATTTCCAGTTATGGGTGATCTGATGCAGAAAAATAGATGAAATAACTCTGTTCTCAGTTGTCCAGTGTGTCAGCTTTAGTAGATCACGTATCATG
This sequence comes from Rhipidura dahli, assembly GCA_013399225.1. Lineage (NCBI taxonomy): Eukaryota > Metazoa > Chordata > Aves > Passeriformes > Rhipiduridae > Rhipidura > Rhipidura dahli. The sequence goes on from VXAC01003491.1 coordinate 103,843, forward strand.
TAGAGAAGGATTGTTTCAAGGGGCGGTGCTCAGTCTAATACCTCAACAGGTAATTGTCACTCTCCAATACAAGGTTACACAGCACCAGTGGTTGTAGTTAATATGCTGGTGACAGTGTTCAATAAATACAGCAGCTGCAGAGGAGTCTCATAAAGCTGTAGGAAAGAGTTGCATTAGGCTGTAAATGATGCTGTGCAGCAGCTATGTTCATTTCTGTGTGACTTCACAGTGAGCTTTGTCCTTGTGCTTCAGAGTGTCGCAAATGTGATGGTGGCATGCTGGCAGGAGAGGCCAGGAGCCCTTTGTAACCTGGCTGTGGTACTGAAAATACTCAATTCCCCTCCCCAAGTTAGAGGTCTATTATTTTTAGAGTCCCTCTGATGGCTCAGCCAGATAGATTTCTACTTTTTTGTGTGTCTTCTGTGTTTTAATGCTTTGCAGTATGCTGCCTGAATTTCACAGTACCGTGACAAACTTCCCACTTTACAGTTTCAGTCTTACAGTGACACTGATGAGTGCTTCCAAAGCTGACACACTGATTGCTCTTCAAATGTTGTGTGCAATTTTTCAATGATGTAAAACAGGTAAATAAGAAAAAAAAAAATTTGTTTCTGCAAGCGAGATAGTATATGCCTAGGACTAGCATTTTGATTCTATTTCTAAAATATCTGTTACAACTTCACAGGTCAGAATATTACTACTAATGAGATGCTAATGTTGGTAATAACTGTTTCCAAAAGACTAAGTTGTCAGTGATACTACATTAAAATCATAGGCAGGTGTCTATTTCTAGTCCTCATTTGGGTGAAAAATTGCAAGTGCCAGAAAACCTGGGCTTGCTTTTTCCTCCTGTTGAATCAACAGGAGTTCAGCTCCAAAATTCTCTGGGATTGTGATTAAGCTGTGTATAAAAGTATGTATAGAATGATAAGAACTGTCAGAGTCTAATCTTAGAAAATAAACCCTCTATTTTCCTTTTCTGGGGAGAAAAGACGGTCATGTTTAAAAAATGTCTCGGACCTGTTTGTGATGGGAGGAGCTCTAATTCTAGAATCGGCAGCTCTTTTGCACTGGCTAGAGAGAGAAGGCTATGGACCACTAGGGATGACTGGAATATCCATGGGAGGACATGTAAGCTTTTATATCTCCTGTTCAGTAATTTTTGTTTTAACTTCTCATTTGATCATGTAGCATACGGAAATAATTTGTTTTACAGTGTTGATCTCAGAAGTACTTTAAAATAAACACTTAGAGTCATGAGAAACAAATTGTTGGCAATTCTCATGTTCTGTGGTGCTGAATTAGTATAATCCTTAATATGTACTGACAAACCATAGAGCTTTGTCAGCCATCTCCCAGCAGGCTTAATAAGAATATAAACTTCTCACATAATTGGTTTTTTTCCACAAGGAGGGGTGGCAGAAATGTTTGCTGAAAAAAAGTCTGCACTGATCGATTGCTAATTCTCCCTCTTTTCTTCCTTTCTTCTTGCTTAAACCTTTGTGTTTTAATGCATTGTGTGAAATGCCCGTTCTTTGTAGGCATGTTGTAATTGAGGTGACTTTCGGTGTCAGTTCTGTTCTCAACTCATCTCTTTTTTTCCCCTGATCATTTGTACTGATTGGAGGTTCCTGTGATGAGGTGGATAACATTTTCTGTGTGAGACTGTGCATATTCAAACTAAACCAGCAGTGAATCACTGAGGTGCTTGAAAGACTAACACACAGTTAAAATGTTGCTGCTTGTATCTCTGCAGATTAGCATGGGTCTGTGAGGCACAGGTGCAAAGCTTATTAAAACAACATACCTTTCCTTGTTTGTTGTTAGCAGCTCAGTAAATAATGTTGGCAATGGTAGTGTTTACTGAAAGGAAAATATTCCCCTAAAGCAGTTTTATAACTCTAAATGTCATAAATCTACAAAGTGCCTTTGATTTACATCAACGTCACCCTACTCAGTCAGCAATTGCTGTGAAATAAATAATAATTGATGTTGATCCTCTACAGAATGAGTTTTACAATGGAAGGTTGTATGCATGAATTCAGTTCTACTAAAGAGGAGAGAGTTCTGCTACTGGAGAGAATCAGAACAGAGATGCGTGGTGTTCTTACAACTTTTTATTAATAAAAAATATTAGAATTATAGTTCAGTTGCATAAATCCACTTATTAGAACATCTAGAACAGCCATGAAGTGTTTTGCTTCAATAAAATAAAGCTTTTCAAGAACATACCATATAAGGAACTTCTTACATTAAACTTACTTGCTTTTTTTTTCTGGTGTAAGCAGAATAGTCACAAAAATACATTGTGAGAACTCATGCAAAAGTAATAATTCAAACTTAAAGGACAGAAGAAGAGTGGACTTAACATGTTGAATCACTTCTCCTTCAGATTTTGTTTCCAGTACACAAAGTTTAGAAGTATAGAATTTTAAACAGTCCTTCTCATAGATTGCCTTTTTTTTTGCCTTTTAATAAACTTGCAAGAGCCTGGTAAAAAACTTCNAAACTTCATAGAAGTTTTTTATGGTTTTAAACTAATGGCTTATATTTACAACTAATAGCTTGTATTAGTTTTTGTAGTTACAATGATAATTAATGTAATTACAAATATAACTATAATTAATTATAATTACAATTAATGGAATATTTACTAAATGTTCCATTGGGAACCCTTACAATCAAATCCCACTCAGCCTTGAAATGAGTCCTTTCCAGAGCAATGTTTATTTTTAAAAAATCACTGGAGAATGGATAGTAACTTCTAAATAGGTGAGAGTATATCCACCTGCCACAGTCCTTAACTTTTTGGCACCATGTGTTTTATAAATACCGTATAGAAAAAGAAATTGAAGATGACAGAGTTCATTTTACCATATTGGGAATTTAATATTAAAATGTGTAATAAGTGCCTTTAATTCTAGATGGCTTCACTGGCAGTGACAAACTGGCCTAAACCATTGCCATTGATTCCGTGTCTTTCGTGGTCAACAGCCTCTGCAGTCTTCACTACGGTAATGAACAAACTACAAAACACATTTCCTGTTTATATATTAGATTGTAATCAGAAGTGTAAGATAAAGGATTTGGGCTGGCCACAAGGGAGGTGGGATTCCATGTCCTGTGTTAATAATATGTGCTCATGCTTTGATTGCAATAATTCTGAGGACTGTCTGGGAACAGAATTCCACTGAAAAAATCAGGAGAGGAACAGGTCAATTTCCTGCATGTATCATTATTTTAGAGTGACCTCTGGGTTTTACTTGTGTACTGAATGCTTTTATTTATCATCTCAGGGTGTGCTGAGCAAGGCAGTGAACTGGAGAGAGCTGGAGAAGCAGTATTTTACACAAGCTGTGTATGAAGAAGAAATCATTCAAATGCTTGAATATTGTGGAGTAAGTATGGTTTGTTTTCCCTATCTGCTAATATTTACAAATCTAACAAATAATGTAACTTCTTTTTACTTTCACTAAAAGTAGACAATTGTTAGCTAGAACATTCTGACATGTTGTTTCTTTATGCTTTGATAAATTTAGTCTTTGAAGGAAAAACCTGAGAAACAAAACTAGTAATTTGGTTGTATAATGAGTGTAAAGTATAGCCCTTGCTACAAGTTTTTCCTTTGATCACATCTAGTGATCTGCAACATAAAATGTATTCATTCAAAATTCTGATAAATAACTTCCCCCCCCCCCCCCCCCCCCCCCGCCAATATTCTTTGCTTTGTGATGGTTCTTTTTCTAATACCTTACAGCGGGAGAAGAGGAGCTGGGGTGCAGATAGTTGTTATCTGGGCATTTGCCATTTTTGAGTTAAATACACTCCAGCAACACTGATGGAGAAGACAAAATGAAAAGAAGAAACATTTCAGGATATTCAGCTTGTGTCTCCCTAGTATTTAGAGACAGTTAATTTTTCAGTTCTAAACCTAACATTAGACCTCGTCAGATATATTATTTCTCTATTATTATAATTAGGTCCTTTAAGCTTAAATGATTGTAATTATAAATTCAGAGTTTCATACAGAAAGAAAAGAAATTGTTTATATCACAAGCTACTGTATATATAAGTACTTCCTGCATTTTTTTAAGCTGACAGAAATGTAGAATGCAATTACCAAGAAGTTATGATGATCAGAATTTAATTGAGTTACCTGCAAGCTGAAAACAGAAGTGAGCAGTGCTGTTTGTGTCTTCTTTTAATTTTTTTTTTTTTAATAATGAGTTTATCTTAAAAATAAGATGAACCAACTGGTTTAAGGGAGAAACCCTTAATGAATGACCTGTTGTCTTTGTTAAGACGGATTCTTTCAAGATGGGACAAGACTTTGTGAAGAATTTCCCTGACAGTGTGGACAGTCTGGCGGACATGGATGTGACTTCCAGAATATTCAGCTTTGAGTCCTTGAATGACACTGCATCTAAGGAAGCTGTTCACAGCTTTACCACAAATAGAAGTGCTCTAAGTGCCTCTTCAGAAAGACTCTTAATACAAGATGCTCCTAAAATGCAGTGCATAAATCAAACCTTTTCGACCAGTAGCAGTAACAATAAAAACTTAACCAGTCCGCAAGGACACAGGATAAATACAAGGAGAAGGAGTGACACTTTACAGAGAGAATCCTTAATGTTCATGAAGGGAGTAATGGATGAATGTACCCACGTAGCGAACTTCCCAGGTATGTATCTCTCTGTTTCAATATGGGCTTTGGAAAGCTGAATAAGATAAAGTGGAGGGAAAGGTATTTTCTTCATGCTCCAAGTGAAAACCTGATGGCACCTTTGCTGGATTATGGAAATATTGTGACCATTATTCTGTAGCATCTATTTACTACTTCATTTCCTAATTGTTTTTCTGTTCCTTCTTGATGGCCAACTAATGACAAAGTGAATTAAAAATTTGCCTATCAGTATCCTTGCTCATTTTTCTCCTCTGCCTTGCTGTGACTCTTTTCAGACATGAGTTAGTGCATATTTGTATTATCTAAAGGAAGAAAACACCTGTGTGATATGAGTAATACCTAGGTCTAATCAATCTTAATTAATCTGCTAATAAGGTTTTTCAAGCAGAAATCTCATACTGACTTCAGATAGAAGGTAGCCTGGGTAGCTGAGCAACAAGCTTGAATGATACTGCCAGTAAAAGCATTTCGGGGGGCCTTCTGGGCTGGTGCAGGCTGGTGAGTAGAGTTTCCCAGGAATGGCATAACATATAGGGGGAGCTGTAGTCCAGCATTCCTTGGCGTTCAGGACAAATCCTTTCCAGCAATGCAAACAAGTGATTGCTTCCTAGAGCCGCCTTAAAAGGTTCTGCTGCACTGGGGGCTTGGCATTCCTTTTGTGGCACTTCATGGTTCGGCTGTGCATGTACCTGCTGAAGGCATCTCCTACAACGTGCTTCAGACAGAGTTGTTTTTTAATGTCAAAACTTTCCTGATACTGAGCCCCTGTGCCACCTCATATGTTAATTCTGGCGTTCAGTACTCCGTTGGTACAAATGTTTAAATTTAAATAAATGCTAAAAATAAATAAAAAGGAAACACACAATAAAAGGAATCTACACTAGTGTAGATTCTTTCACTGCTAGCCAGAGATGTTTTGTGACAAATACCAGTGAAGTGCTTTCCTTAAAGCTTTCAAAGTTATTTCAGTAGACAGAAAAAGCCCTGGAAGTTTTATTCTAAGTGCAGATATTCTTGTTTATCTAGACGTATCCAGGTATCACTTAGCTAAGCACTGATCTTTCTTGGAACTTAAGAGGATCTGCAATTCTGATGCGCTTGTCAAAGAGATGAATTTCACTGCGTCAGTAGTTTCCCAGGTCTCGTCATTCCCTGAGAGACTTTGCATTCCCTGCCAGGGTATCTTTGGAGTGTGGCCAGAGAGGAGCTTCAGAAGATCTCCCTAACACTCAGATTCCATGGAAAATTGAATGGAAGACTAGAATTTATCTTAGCATTGCATATTCTCTATACATGATTTAGTATGAAAGAAGGAAGGAAATTATTGCTGACACCCCACTGCAAAACATCTTGGCTGGTCACTCTTTAATATATCACATATTTTCTTTTTGAAGAGAGAAATGTTCTGTGTTCAACATTATTTTGGTCTTATTTTGCTTAACATCTTATCGGTGTTATTCCTGCTAGTAATCTGATTGGTGCAATTCTGGTTGTGAGTAATAAATATGTATAACAATATGTTGGGATTTCTATGTTGCAAGTAAACCATGCAGGAAACAGAAAAGAAATTGAACCCAGGCTGTACTTTCTGACCTCTTGTATGAAAAGTTGTCTTTTTTTCCTCCCTGAGAGAAAAAAAAAGTATGAAGCTTCTACACTGTTGAATTTCATAGTTCTTTTTGCTGATAAAAAGCTATCTTAAAGAACTGACATGAATGCTGTAGAGTTTTCTCAGTAAGAGGAAAGACAGTTCTCCTTCACAAGTCTTCACTTGTCAACTTCACAAGTCTTTGAGGAATCTCTGCTTTAGGGGTGGGAAGGGTAAGGGTTAGTTTGTTTTTCCACTGATGGCCTCACTACTGTAACATCAAAACCCAGATGAATTCTGCTGGAGATTTTAGGACACGTAATTTTATTAAAGCTTAGAATAATTAAATTTTTTGTGAAAATAGCATTTTCTCAACAGAAATCTCAGCTGTCGTGTTTCTGTTTCTTACCACAGATGAATTCAGTTTTGCTTTGTTTCCCTTTAGTTCCAGTTGACCCAAGTTTAATCATAGTTGTACAAGCCAAGGAGGACGCGTACATTCCTCGCACTGGGGTGCGCAGCCTCCAAGAGATTTGGCCGGGGTGTGAAATCAGGTATCTGGATGGAGGTCATGTCAGTGCCTACCTCTTCAAACAAGGACTCTTTAGGTAAGGTGAACAGAAAAGCTTAAAATTATATTTTAGATTTAATTAGAATGAAAGCTTGACTGTAAATAAGTAGTACTTGCATGAATTTGTGCCTTAGTAATATTAGGTGTTGATTTTCTAAATACAGTTACATAAATCAGTTATATGAGGGCAGTTCTGTAGTTTTCAAAAAGTTTTAAATATTTGTGCTCTTAATTTTAAAATATAAGGATTTAGGAAGACTGTACACACCATTTAGGAAATCTAAGCAACAACAAAAAAGAATAGCACTATATTGGGTCAGTGTATGCTAACCACTAGCTTACTGCTATTTAAAACTTCAGCCCTATTTTTATGTTAGTTGCTCAAAAATTTTAAGTTATGCATGTCTCTGATGTGTTTGAGTAGAAAACTCCTAATCCATCTGCATTTGCACTTGCATTGAAGTTGGAAAACAGTCCCACTCATTCCTGGAGCATAAGTATATTACTGATTTGAAGTGAGAGATCCCAGAAATGAAGGAAGGAGATAATACCACCTGATACCACACTTTTATTGATCACTGTTTTGAAATTGTGATGACAGCTTTGTAAATGCACTTGTAAATGTAGGAAAGATGCCACTTACATCTGCCCTTTCCCAAATTGTACAAATTCTCTTCTCTTTTACTTGTTTCAGACAAGCGATTTACGACGCGTTTGACCGCTTTCTTCAGAAATACACCATGTGATCTTTCTAATGCATTCACACTGATCTCATTTGTAATTCAGCTTACTGGAACTCATGTTTGGAAAACAAGCCTCTTGTAGTGTTGAGCAGATGGTCACTGACTGTTGTAGGTAACAATTACCAGAAGTGGTAAAGTACCAGCATTGCTTTCATTTCAACCCAGTGCCATTCTGACACAGCTGCTTCAGCGTTACCTGTAAAAAAACAACAGCAGCATTTGTCAGTGCATGAATGGTTCATGTACTTCGTGTCTAATCAGATTGTGTATTCCTTCAATTCTGAATTAATTCTGAATTATGTGTCAGTAGAAAACAGACCAATCAAGCACTGAAAGAATGTAAAATGTGCTGTAGGGCTAAGCTGCTCCCTTGTGCTTAGTTTTAGTTTGTTCCAGATACCTCGGTTACCTCTTGCTTTCTCATGGCCTTGCTGTTCCTGTTGTGTTGTACTGTGGCTTTGCCAGCGCTCAGCCTCTTGTGTTTGTCACTGCTTTTCTCTTCAGTTATAAATTGAAAATGAGCCTTAGCAGAAGGCTCAGCACCAAATAGTGCAAAAAGAGACTTTGCCAATTCAAGGAAAAGTGAGAGAGAGACATTTTCCTTCAATACGTCCATGAAGTTTTCCTGATACTGAGTTGAACTGTGCCATTACAGACGGATCATGTAGCAAATCATCAACCAGGTTCATGAAACTGGAATAAGTGAAAATCAAGTGTCTGGTAATTAATCGTTTACATAATTCTGTTGGATAACATAAGCTTCCAGATTTTTCTTTTTTGGAATGGTAGATGAAATAGAATTGTCATCATTTTACTTTCTAAGCACTGGCTGATTCTAAGCAGTTAAATTGACAGCAAATTATATGGTGCTATAAAGACCTGTTGGAAATACTTCAACAGATGTCCTTTCTAAAGTGCACTCAGCGCTGATATGCAAAATACACTTGCACTGTATAATTTAAAAGATACATGAGACTAAAGGTTACTGAAATAGTTAGGCTTGCTCCTTATTTTTCAACACTTGTCTTTTTTAATTGGATGGAAAATAAAGAAATTTGGATTTTGAGCACATTTAAGAAAATCCAAAGTCTGTTATTTCCTCTTTTGGGATCAAAAATGCCAACAAATTGCAGTAGAATAAAAGGTTGTCATGTACCAACGGTGTGGGTATCTCTCCACATTTTTTTTGTGGTAATCTCCTATAACATTCTTTTAAAAACAGTTTGCAGAGAAGTTGAAAACTGAAACACTTCAGTATTTAATACAGTTGCGACCAGGATTACACTGAAACAAACATAAAAATCCAGCCATTTCTCAGGATGTGTGATTTCTGCACCTTTCCAGTCAAGCACTTTTGATCTCCATGGTTACTGTAAAGGTTTTTAGTAGGCAGAGCAAACAAAGCTCAGTGAAATTTAGTCAGGTAAACAGGACTAGTAACTGTGAAGAAATCATGGTTCATTTGAAAATCAGGTGTATTCAGATAAAACTGAAGAGCAACAATTTTGAATAACCCAAATTATGTAACATACAAATTTACTGAAAATGCAGAAGAAGCTCTGATCTGTCAGAAGTTAAACTGCTTTTTTCAAGTGGTTTTTCATAATTTCTTTGGACAGTGTTGGTTTTATATATTGGGAGCAAGTGTGAAGTGACTAGCATAAAGAGAGTAAACCACCAAATATTTGGAGGGTTTGAAATCAAATATTAATAAGTTTACAAATTTAAAATTGAAGTTTTGAATAGTGTACTAAAAGGTTCACAGGGTTTACAAGCATATTCATCAACTAAGAGTGCTTTACACTGTCTGCTGTTCAGCAGCTTTTGTAGCTCTGACATTTTAAATGTAATTGTGTGCTTTATGTCCTGCTTCTGTTGCAGCTATGAGAAAGGGAGATAATTGGTGGCAAAGGGAAGGGCTTGAACAAATGCAAGAGAGAAAAGACAGATTTTGTAAAGGCCAGGAGTAAGCACAAAAAAAATCAACTGTGCTACAAAGTATAACATGCCAAAGTAAATATTTTCAAAGCGCACAATACTGGGAATTACACAACTGATGGGAACTCTGCATCCTGAGGTTAGTGTCCTGATGGAATTACTAACAAGGTTTAACTCACCAAAAGTGCACAGGAGGAGGTTTAGGCTAATGCCACTCCTGCTTGTGAGAGCGTCTTTTGGGACAAATGCTACTACTCCTGGTTGTGAGGGTGTCTTTTGGAAAAAGGAGCGAAAGACTGGTTTCTGACAAGAATAAGGAATCACACTTTGCTCTGTAACTAAAGTCCTGTTGCCAAATATGAAAGCCCAGTAAGCATTATTTAAGAAATTTCTCAGGTTAGAATTATAAAAAAAAGGAAAAATATGCTCTGTGGTCTATTTCTGCCAGTTATCAGACATAAGGAGCTGGTCTGTGAAGGGGGGAATCTTGCTGTGTACGTGTTTTTAACCCTTGGAAAATTGACTTTTTAAATCATATTTTAAGGTTAAATCCTAAGAAAGTATAAATAATCCATTTTGATGTTAAATGACAATGTGGTTTTAATCCAGAAGTTGCATGAGAGAAATATTGTAATAAGGTTTCTTCCATGTAGCAGGTAAGCCATTCTGTATGTCTTAAATTTATTGTAAGGCTGGCCTTGGTAATTCTTTGGTTTTAAATTTTTTCAATAAAAGTCCTAAAAACATTTAGGTGTGAGGGGTTTTTTCTCTCTTGTTAACAGGAGTTCAAAATGCATCCCACTGTCATCCTGTAATCCTTTCTGTCCCTACTAGTGCTGTAGCACAAGGAGAGCAGGTAATCTACAGGACGTGATAAAAGCTTCACACAACAAACACTGGTGCTGCTTTGATGTTTTCTACATGCAGTACCCAGTCAAGGAAACAAGCTTGTATCAGCTAATTAAGATACCATTTTGATTCCAGTTTTACATCTTCCAGTGCAGGACACATCTAATAACTGTCAGATGGAGCTTTTTGTAATTTTCTCCCCAAGGCCAAACAAACCCCAAACAATTCAAAAGGAACCACTCAGGATTTTTTTTTTTAGCAAGGAGAGATCACTTGTGTTCTATTACTCTAAAAAGTCTGCAGAAAAGCAACTTATGAAGGAATGGAGTCCTGCTGCTTTTTCTTCTCACTGGAATGTCAAATGCCTGTAATGGAGATACTCTCTAAACAGCAGAAAAGTGAAAATGCTTGGATCCTTGGAATATTATTTTTCCTTGATAGCTGCTAACACTTTGAGGTAGGTATTTTTTATTTACCTTAATTGTTTCTGTCTTGTGTTGTTTTGTTTTGTTTTTTTTTTTTTAATGTTGATCTGAAATGCTGTTGGTTGGGCAGGGAAGTTTCTTTATCTCAGACTGTCAGGTTCTCTGCCAGCTTGGCTGTAAATGATAAGTTACACGGTATGGAAAAGAGCTTAGGGGTGGTCTGTAGCCATGTAATTCCTCCTGAATTTTTACCCTGTATGAGTAAAATGCTGCTATTCCGTGCAATCCTGGAATTTGCAGTGCTCCCTGGTATGCTTGGATGCTTCCACACAAGATAAAACACAAGCATTAAAACCTAAATAAGAATTGTTATTCTCTTGGTTTCATTTGCTGTAAATCAGCCCCTTTTCCAAACCCCAGCATTTGAAGTAGTGTGTTCCCGAAGGAAGGAGAGTTTTGCCGAAGAAGTCTGACTCGCGCTGCTAAACAGTAACAAGGAGGAGGATACAAGTGGACAAAATGTGAAGGATGAGGCTTAGCAACTGTAAAAGCTTTTTACATCCTCTTCAGTCCCAATCCATCCAATAAAGTCTGCAGGAAGCTCCATCTTACAGAGCAAAACAAGTATGGACAAAAGCTTCTCAAGTGCCTTGTAACTGATCAACTTTAGTGCTTTTTTGCCCCTCATGTAATTAGCCCTTAATTAGTTCCCTGCTTTTTTCCTGCTCTCTTTAGGTTTCTGCACTGTAGTATTGCTGAAGTCCCAGCTGGCCTACTCCTCTGCTTCCCTGTCTTCTAACACTTGTATGGGAAAAAAAGGAAACAAGAGGTTATTATCCCCTTATTACCAGTGACTTAGGTAGGGCCTTTTTACTGTCATGTTACTCTAACCTCTGCTTAACTTCTGAGTTTGGGAAACCAAGTAAAATACATGGAAATCATTTTGAACAGTGCGACTGATACTCCTGTTTTCAGGAATGTATGCAATCAGCACATCCTTGATTAGCAAACATATGGAATCTGAAAAAAATCAAGTTCTTGGTACCAAAGAAAAATGTTTCTAAGGACTTGAAGATTTGCTGTAATTTTAATCATTCTACCTTTTTTACTCTTTCTTTTGATATAAATTTTAAAAGAAAGAAAACATTTCACTTTCTGTACAAAAAGTGCTTAGAAGCAGTACTGATGTTTTTCTCTATGAAAATTCCTCTAATGTTTGGAGCTGAAATCTGCAATTACAGGAATATGCATTAACATATCTGTGGTTTGCTCCTTGTCCCGTAACAATTGTTGTAGATGTTTTAATGTCAAGCCTTTACCACAACAGGTCATTAAATTCCAAATATCTTGAGCAAAGCAGGAGGCACCTGGGGGGTTTGCTTTGAGGTAGGCCCGGACTTCCACCGGGTGATCTGATCTACTGGACACACAGTTCCAGAATAATCCTAAAAATGTTTCAGTGCCTGAAGTGTCAGCTGTGGTTGAGTTCTCTTTGTTGAGTTCTTGGTTGACTTTTGGTGGATTTTTTTTTCTGTTGAAGGGGTGAAACTCCACACAATCTCATTAGAGCAGAGAATAACATTACCCCAAACAGAACATATTTTACTGCTGCAAAACCCAGGAAATTTGGTTACTTGTGACACTGCTTCAAACATATTTGACTAGCTTTATAGAAGCCTATTTGGGAATTTGCTTAGTTCATTGAAGAAGAGTTGGCATTATTTTTTGGAGGACCTCTTGCAAGTAAGGGAGTAAAACATGGCTGAGAGATGAATTAAATAAATGGGAGAGGAGCAGGTGTCTAAAGGAGTAACCAAGGAGAATTGTGGGAGCATTCGGAGCTGGCAAAGAGGGAAAAGGGTGATTAATGTCGTGCTGTGGTGGCTTTCCTCATCCCGTGACCGTAGTGCTTGGGGGATAATGCATTGGCAGAAGTGTGGGTATAACCAGCGAGCATGCTATGAATGCATGTGCTACTGAGGGACAATTTTCTGGGGGATTTTTGGCAGAAAGTAGAAAGGCAGAGGAGCGATGGTGTAATGGCAGAGGTACTACCTGTCTGTTGGAATGCTTAAATCACACGGGATTCCCTCGCTGCTGGGACCCTCAAATACGTTCTCATGAGCCTGTTGAACGCGTTCTCGAGGCTGTGCCCCGGGAAGTCCCCTTGGCACCAACGAAACGCGCTCATCCTCCCGCTCACCATACCGAGACCCTGATCGCGCCGTGCAGGTGCGGGCGAGGCCTGCAGAGCCGAAATGTCCGAAAGGCCCTGGAAAGCCTCCCGGCCGCGTGAGGTCACGGCGCACGGGAGAGCCCTGGGTCCCTCCCCCGCGCGGGCGGAGCCGGGGCGGCCGAGGCAGCGCGCCCGGAGCGCCGCCCGTCCCTCCGCAGGCGGCGNGAGGGGGCGGAGGAGGGCGGCCGGAGCAGGGAAGCCCCGGCGCCCAAGGAGAACGCGTGGACGCGGCGCAGAGCCCGGCGGGACAGCCCTTCCCCGCCCGCGGGGCCGGACGGGCGGCTCGGACCGCAGGAACCAGGTGCGGGGCCGGGAGTGTGTGCGCGGTGCCTCGATGGCATCGGGGCGGTTTTGGTTTTTGGTTTTGTTTTTTTTTTTTTCTGTTGGGTTTTTTCTAGGAACGAAAAGCGCGTGTTTGTCGGCGGCCGCGGAGCCGGGCCCGTGCGCAGCGCAGCGCGGCGGGAGCCGGGCCGGGCGCGCTGGGTTTGACATACATGGGCACAGGAGGGAGCGCTCGGCGCGGGGGACACGGCCAGGGACAGGAGCGCCGGGCTGGCCGCAGGTCCCGGGGCTTGCGAGTGGCCACCCCAGCCCGGCGGTGACCTCCGGCCGGCCCCTGGCGCTCGCAGAGAGGGCTGCTCACCCACTCGTCTCGTTTAGCCTCCTTTAGAAATGCCGCTTTGCCGCAGCTCTTTTTGGGCTAATTATGTAGCAAGGCCCTCGGAACGATCCGTTACTTGGGTTTGGTTTCCAGAATGGGGTTGCGGAGGCTTTGAGCACTGACAAGAGCAGACAGTTCGCTCGCTGTTGGGATTCGGTGTGTTTACATCAGAAGAGATGGGAGCGAGAGTAGCCACGGGATAATTTCCTGGCCTTAAATCACTACGTATAAGATAAAGCTGCTTTATAGGCACCACACTGACTGAACAGGCGTTTGGCTTTACAAAGCTGGTCGCCAAAGACCTGACTTGAAATTGCCAGGCTTTATGCTTAGGCTAGCAAAGTGTTCCTAGAAGTTTGCAGCTTCTTGGAGTATTGTTCTTGGCTGCAAGTAAACTGCTGACCTCAAAAGAAATACTTCAAGTAGTGCTTCCCGAGAATTTCAGTCTCAGCACTTGTTCCCGAGGGCACCTGACAAACCTTTTTTTGTGATCTCACGGTCACTTTTATCCTTGAATTAAACATGTACTTCCTTGACAAAGAGCAATATATAATTTACAGTTTCAAGTACCCAGGTCCTACAAACGGAGACCACATTCTAGACCACAAAATCTCTACTTGGCTGAAGAGCAGAACTTTTGGCAATGTATATACCCAACTTTATTATCCGGACTGTTTTGTTTGTGTGAACTGACGCTCTCCTAAGTGCCTATTTATGCCGAGCTTCCACGGCCCGGCCGGCTGGGCAGTAGCTTGCGGTCTGCTTCGTGCATGAAGGGGGACTTGTCACTCGCTTGCCTTGCCGTAGCAGTAATAACAGCAGTGCTGCTGCATCAGGAGCAGTGGGAAAGCTGCTTTTGTCGCGTTAGCACCTTGTGCTTCACCTCTGTAAAGTTTGCTTTTCCGGCAAAGATAAAGCACACGAACAGCTGTTGAAGGAAGGAGGAGGCAGGAGGCGGTGCATTCGTGCATGTTGTCTGCTTCATTTCATGATTTTGGAGGGCTTTTTGTTGTTTTTCTTCTGCAAGAAGTTGTGCTGGCCATTTATGGAATTAATAATTAAACTGAGGAGTTGTACTAGAACGTAATTTTCAGTGGCCAGGTGTGTAACTGAGCAAATAAGGGAGTCAGTGTTGCTGGCAGTGCCACTGGTGAGGAGCACACACCAGGGCATGTGTTTTGGTTTTTGGGCACCACCAAAAGCACCGTGAGGAAGCCACCGTTCTTTCCCTTGTAAAAGACAAAGTAGCTGAACCTTCCTGGCTGTTTGGAGGAAGGAATTGCCATGTGCCTCCACCCGCAACAAGGGATGTATTTTGAAGAAACTAATTGCATGTTGGCAGAGCGAAATCCGTCACACTAGGCCCTTATGAATGTTGTAGTATGGAAATTAGTCATGTGAAATAATAAGTGGATGAGCAGAAATACTGCTGGGATGGAATGTAGGACTATCCGTAAAGAGGATAATAAAATGTAAAAGGATCTCACATCAAAGCAGTGACTGGATCCTGTTAGACTTGTTGATCCTGGCTTAATTTGTTAAAAGTTTCCTGAGACGTGCACCTATGGTATGTTCAGTGATAGTTACAGACTTGAGAAAATTGGGTCCAGCCTCTCATCTTTGGACTTCCAATTTATCATGGGATAGGTTTGTGATAGAGGCAAAGCTGGCTCTTGTTACTGAAACAAGCTGTTGAGGTCACCCAGTACTACCAGGAAAATGCAAAGTTTTGGCAGAAGAATTTGGTCAAAGCATTGTTACTACAGCTTATTATATTTTTGTCTCAGATGCCTTAGTAGGTTTTAGTCATTACAGTAAACCAAACACCCACTGCAAACATACCTGAACTTTTCATGGAGTGTTTGTTACCACAGTTCACTGTTTCTGGCCAAACCTTTCATTAAACTTCGCTTTTAAGCAGAATAACTTCAGCATTACACAGCTACTTTTACATCCTCGTCTTCTTTTAATCTGTGGGGAACAGCTTGTGTCAGTATAAAATTGCTGGTGAAATTAATAGGCTTCTGTGTAATTCTGGAAGAATTATTTCCCTGAGAGAGTGGTTAAGCTTTGAAACACACTGCCCAGGGAGGTGTGGAGTGCCAGTCCCTGGAGGGGTTCGAGAAATCACTCAGTGCCATGGTTTAGTTAACAAGGTGGTGTTTGGTCAAAGGTTGGACTCAACAGTCTTGGAGATCTTTTCCAGCCTTACTGATTCCATGATTCTAATCCTGGTGATTGTGGTCAGAGGGAGTGAGCTGTAACAGAGGCTGCCAGGTGATGAGAGGTGCTTCTGTGATGTGCCTCCCTCCCCTTGTAGTTCGCAGCCAATGTGTTGCAGTAAATCCTCAATTCTTTAGGTTGAAGCTGTGAGTTACCCATCCTCCACATAAATAATTTGCCCAGGATTGAGTGGCTGAAATAATTTTATTTCAAAAGTTGCCCCACCACTTCATTTGATGAAACCTTCAGCACTGCCCTTTTTATGAGGTTGCAGAAAGGGGATCTGAATGACAAGTTCTCAAGTCTTCATGTGATTTGTATAGCTGATGTGGGTCTAATGATTTATTAGATGATTATTCAAAAATTGTGCATGAAATTCAGGAAAATATTCGATGAAGCAAAATACTTGTGCTGCTGAATTGGTTGAAGTGGGTTTGCCTGTGTGTGTGCAAGTGTGTGCTTGAGTGATGTAGTAATTAAAATAAATGCACACTTCATTCTTTTATTTTGTGCTCAGTTTTCTTTCTCCATTATGTTTATTTCTGGATGTCAAGGAATGCATTTTATCTGTTTGGTATTTTGGTAGCAGAACCATTTCACTGTAGTGCTACTGTATAAGTCAGTTTGCTTTAGTCTGATAGCAAAACAGGTTGTAAACGCAGAGTTTAGTGAAGATGTACTGTGTTTCTAGGAATAGCAAACCTTAGATTAGTAAATTCATAAATGATCTGGTTATCAGATTTTTTGGGTGTATTTAAGGCAGGTGTTCTTATTAGTTCTTATGAATTCATGGAGTGCTTTAATAGCAGCTTCTAAAAATTATTCAAAGCATTATCAGAAGTTACACCATTGACAACTTCCCCAGCCCTAAAGGGATTTAAAAACATTTTGCTTACAAAGCTGCTGCCTGTGTTTTAGTTGTGCATAACAGCATGTGTAATTTTGCATGGTGGGTTTTTGTCTGGGGTTTTTGTTCCTGAACTGGAGACCTGTTCTGAGACTGAAACCCACCTCTCTCAGC
The DNA here is from genome assembly GCA_013399225.1 of Rhipidura dahli. Taxonomy (NCBI): domain Eukaryota; kingdom Metazoa; phylum Chordata; class Aves; order Passeriformes; family Rhipiduridae; genus Rhipidura; species Rhipidura dahli. Next base: position 120,782 of record VXAC01003491.1, read on the forward strand.
GCTGGCATGTGCTCCGTTAAACCGTGAAACCTTTGGTAGCAATTGAGTCACAGGTTTCAGTTTTCTGTGAAGAAGATCAGACAAAAATGAGCTGAGAAATGAAATACAAGGAAAATAAATGGTGGATCAATCATGTATTTGGATTCCCCCTCCCCCCCTATTGCTGGTTGTATTGAAAAGTTGACTGGTTTTGAACATAAGTAGGTGGAAGGGTGCAGGTGTTGTAACTCACTGCCTTGGTTAATTGTTCAAATAGTGTGGAGAAGGTCAATCTAATGTAATCTTTGCTATAAAATGCTATAACTATTGTAGGGCAGGATGTTAGGATCTTAATTAGGATTTTTTTTTTATTGTTTTGCAGAATCTCAGTTGTAAATCCATGCTCTGGATTTAAACTAATTATATTCTCCAAGGGATTATTTTGTTACATTTGCAATGCTTCATCTGTTAAAGCAATAGATTTAAGCATAGCTTGCCTTATTTAAAAATGGAATATACTGTCAAATTTCAAACTGAGCATTGAAAGGAAAATATTGTACAAATTCAACAAACAGAGTCCAGTTAAGTTTTGAACAGCTGTCTCGCTGGGTGATTTTATCTGCTCCCTGAAGCACTTCTGGTATTTATGTGTTGCTGTTCCTTCACAAAAGGGAACACACGTGCAATCCAAGTAAAAATAAAACCAGAGTGTTGTTTAGAAAGCCTCACAGCATAGAGTGTTCATATTGAAACTAGAATGTCTTCCACCTATATTAATAGACTCTGCTTCAGAAGAAATTTGCAATACTCCCTTTCAATAAAAGAAATAAAGTTACTTGCTGACTATTTATTTGCAGAGCTTCAAACTATCCTTTTTGAAGGCCTATTACTTCTGATCCTATTGTCTTGTGATCCTGTTGTGATTGTGATCGAGGGTGCTTTGGTGACACATCTTAGGTACAAACTTTGCTCCTCAGCCATCCAGTCTGCTTTTCCTTCTCTGTTGCCATAGTCCCAGAGGATTGCTGCAGTTTTGGTGGTTCCAAAACTCACCTTTCATTTTTCAGCCCTGTCATTCCATTTATCCTGACACGCTGTACATGGCATGCTTGTATGGCCTTGTGTTTCTACAGAGAATACCTCCTGTTAGGATGTGGTCTGTTAGGAAACTTTGGAAGAACCGTAATAAAAATGGCTTTGGAGGCTGATTTCTGTTTTCATGTGAATGGCATGTCTACTGGATGGAGTTCAGTGACTGAAAGATGATCATTGGCAATTAAACTGCCTCATCCTTGACTTCATTTATTTCTCCCACACCCTCAAAACTCTAAAACCTAGGGAGTAAAATTGTTGAAGATCAGTGATTTCTTTTATCAACACAGCATGCCGCTACTGAACAGGTTCCCTTGTGGCATATCACAGAATAAACCATTTTAAAGCAGTTGGGTTGGAATGAACAAGTGAACTAGTTTTTTTGGAAAGGCTTGTTGAGTTCTGCTGAGACAATGTACTAAAGATGTCATTTCAGGGTCGTGTTTTGGGATGTTAAAACCAAACCCCAGAGTGATGTTAAGCAGAGGGCTTTTTCTGAACACACTGAGCAGTGGCTCTAGGCCTGTACATGACAGCAGAACAGGTGTGACCTGGGTGAAACCTTTCAGTGATCTGATGTCATGTTCATTTACTCTCCCACCCTCCTTTTAGTTTTCCCTTCCCCTTTATCTTCCCTTTCATGCTTCACGCTGAAGTCCAGCTCCCACGTGATAAGCCCCAGAAAGCCGGCCAGGGAAGACTTGTTCAGTTTGGTTTTGAGCTCTTTTGGGAGGACAGGAAACTTTGTGGAGGTGTTGCCAGGTAGGGAAGTACAGAGTGAGATGAGCTCTCAAGCCCTTTGGCTTCTGAAAGGGCACCATCCACCAGGCGGTGTGTTGCCTAATGTTTCCTTTTTGTTTAGCTTGCAAATGCGTCTCCCAAGTCTTGGCTTACTCCATTCAGATAAGAGGGATTCCTTAAAACGAGTTAGGTCTCATTCTGCTCGATGCAGATCGCTTCCCTGCCGCCTGGAATAATATCCCATGACTAAAGGGAGTGCGGCAACACCGAGCCTTACGCTTGTGAGGGCCTCGCTACGCCCTGCTGGCACACGGGGTAGAAGTTCTGGCAGAACAGTCCTTCAGCAGCAATTTGAGTAAAAGTGCTGTGAGATGGAAAAAGGGCTTCAGTCGGGTAATTGGACAGGGCCGTGCGTTTACAGCCACGCTGGGGCCGCTCCGTTTACGTGCACGGGTAATTGGCAGGTCTCTCGGAGAAAATTACAAATTTGTTTGCTGCTCCACCCCTGCAGTCGCTTGTCTTGTTTTGTAAAAGGGCAATTAGTTTACTACTGAGTGGCAAGTGAAAATTAGGGTTACACAGTCACTGTGTGCTTCTTAAAGCTCTCAGTCTGAAGTTAATTGAGGCGTGTGTTTTGTCTTTGTTTTAAAAAGTAGATCTGTAGGAGAGGCAAAAACCTTCTGGTGAACGGTGATCAGGATTCACTGGACTCGTGTCTGGTGAGATGTCCGAGTTGTGTATAGCAGATACATGAAATTAATAATTTATAGGACTACAAATCATATTAAAATCCCGAGTGGAATGTGGAGTAAGCATTACTTTGTGCTTCTAACGCTCGCTGTGTATTCCAGGAAGCGGACAGAGGCTTTCCAGAGTCACTGGGGCACAAGGGTGGGGTTCCCAGTGTGGAGCCTTGATAAGGGAGATTAGTCACTGGATGTGAAAGAGATAAGGGCTGAGGAGGTGATGTTATCCCCGTATAAAATAATTCACTTGTGATTTCAGACACGTTCAGTGTTCCAAGCTTGTCTCACAATAAAATACCCAATACGAAGTTTCAAGGAATGGTTGTGACTCCCATCTGAATGGGAAAACGTGCACTGGGAGAACCAGGGCTTAACAGAAGACATTAAGAGATGGTTTCCTCCTAGTTCTCAGTTTTAATCTCCAAGAAAAATTGCCAGAAGCTGGTGGGTTTTCTTCCCCTGAATTGCCAATGCAAAAAGTAGAAGGCAGTTGAGAAGGGTAGGGGAGAATTGCACAGAATGAGTAAATCAGATTCATGTATCAAAAGGTAATTGCATATTTGTTACGACATTGGAAGTTTAAATAGACTAGTTTCTTTTTCAGTGTTTTTCAGTGTTTTTCTTATTAAGCCTAGATTGTTAGGCCCACTAACAGTGCTTATAAAAGAGTTATTTCCAAATATTATAATAATTCCTGGTAGAAGCATAATGGGCTCTTGATCAGGGGAGCAGATGGGGTCACTTTTATAAAGTTCAGGCCTTAAGTTAGGATGGTTCTGAAAATGTGTGGTTGTCAGCTTCATTGCAAATGCTCATGTTTATCATAAACATATCCATTGTGGAATTTAGGCATTAAAATTTTTCAGTCTAAGTATAGTTTTACAGTCATTTTCTCTTTTCATATTTTCCTTGTTTTTTCTTTTTGTTTGTTTTTGTTTGTTTGTTTTAGCTTGATTTTAAGCTATATGGCTAAACTCTATTTGGCATTTGAGTACTTGTAAAAGGAAATTACTAGGAATTTGGGAATATATAATTGTTTCTATGGGCTTTTTTTCCTTGGTTGCGTAATTATAGATTTCATAAATTCTGCCTTATAAATATAGCTTTTAATAGGAGAACTTAATGAATCTGTATCAGGGGTTTTCTTTGCCACTTGTTAGGTTAAAATACCAGCATTTTGACATACTCTTGACCTTCTTAGCTGAAAAGAAAAGCTTAAATAAAGTGTTAGGCAGTATCTTGTACACCTGGTTTTCAAGAGTATTTGCACTTATTATGAATGTGAGTTTTTCAGTGTCATGTACTATTAGTGACTTTATTCACTAAAAAAAACCCGTCATTGACTTGGATATCAAGCCCTCAAAACCACTTGGGTGTAGTATGATAGAGCATGGCAGAGTTGTTAAGACACACCTGCCTTTCTCATTTGAAGTGCAGCCTAATTCTTCACCTGAAAATGTCTTTTCTTCCTTTTCAGAACTACAGAATTCTGCTAAAGGGATAAAAGCAGGAAAACCCAGGACAAGAAAAAGCAGCAAGGTTTGTGTTTCTGTCTGTAAATACTCAGTATGATAAATAGCTGATACTGCTCTAATAAAAAGGTAGAAGGTATTTTGAAGTTCCAGCAAGAAGTGTTATGTTATGTCTTGATAATAGATAATTTTAAACACAGAAACAAATAAGGAAAGGAATTTTAAAATTAGGAGGGTTGATAAATTGGTGTATGCACAAGGGATAAAGAAAGGGACTTTGGTTTAAAAAAAATCAGTGGGATGACATAAAACTGTGAAGGAGCTGCAAAGAGCACAACTTGAGCTCAAGTGATGCTATACTGGTTTTGGAAATCCTTTTTGCATCTTATGTGATGTGTGTCCTTTATGTGCATAAAATCACCACTATGACAACAGGAGACATTGAGTCCTTTTATTGAAACATAAAGTTTCTAAAATTTCTACAGCCACTCACCCCTTTTTAGGTTGGTTAGTACCTATCAAGGTCTTCCAAAAACTAAAAGCCTTTAGCAATAAATTCCTTTTAGTCACGTATGTGTAAGACAGAATTTAATCTGACAATTGTTTCATGCGAGCTCAAAAGTCGTAAGACCTCTTTCAAAAGTTGTGTGTTTGTTTTCTGTTGTATATCTTCATTTTTTAAGAATTGCTGCTCCTAAAAGCTCTGCTCTAGGGGGTTGTCTGGCTATCTGAGCCATGACTGACATCTTCCCTGTGTTAGAAAGGGCTAAATCGAGGAAGGAATATAAACTGTTTGTCACCTTTGCAGGCCGATGATTTGGGCGATATTGCAAGCTGGCCGACACCGAGTGAAATAGCAAACAATGAAGTGAGTACCCTTTGTTATCTTCAGTATTATTACTATTTTTTAAAACCATGTTGGCTTATCTGTTTAATGCTGCTTTCCCCAGAATGTGCTTTGGGTGTTGGAGGGTTTCAATAGAAGTTTTGTCAATAATTCAGGTTACTGGTGTGTGCTGAACTGTTTGCACTGGTACTGGAATTTGTCAGTGGTGTGCCACGGATATGTACATAAAAATGGGCCTTATTTTTTAACTCCACTGTTTAAAAAGTTTCATTTATCTTTTCTCCTGTTTTCATCTGTTTGTGCACAGATGAGAAGGCCTTTGGAGTCGTGAACATGCTGCCCTCTCTTGTGGCTCAGAGCACTTTGTGCCCGTTGTCTGAACACAATTTAGTTATTCTTAGTTATCTTCTTCCTCTGATGTATTTTTCCCCTCCTGGGTTTTAAGTTAACATCTATTTCATCAAATTATCTTCCTTTCTCTTTATCTCAAGTGGTAAGTGCATAATGTATTTTAGACCTCTGTGATACTATTTAAAACAAGAAGAGAGCTCAGATTATTTGAAATGATGAGGTGCCATTTCACTCTGCTCTAGCTCTGCAGCAGCATCCCTGTGGTGCTTTTACTGTGTTCTTGGTGAGGGAAACCAGAACATCTGGGTTCAACAATGTGGATTTTATAACTGAATGTGTCCAAATTAATGCAGTGTCTGTAAAACAAAATAACATTCAGTTTGTACTTAAACTCAGTTTATCTGTCTAGGGGAAAGGCTTTGTGTTCAAATTAATTACAGCATGGTACTGCAGTATCTGCTGTATCTGCTCCAGCAGGTTCAAAGCTGTCTCCACAACTCTGGAAAACTCTTTCTATTTAGCAGAAATATCTAAAAACTTCCCATTTTGCCGGTGAATATGTCCGATCATAGAATGATTTGGGTTGGAAGGGACCTTTAAAGGTCTTCTAGTCCATCCTCCCCAACCCAGGTGAAAGGGACATCTTCCACTTGATCAAGTGGCTCAGAGCTTTGTCTCCCAGGATGGGACATCCAACTTCTGGGCAGCCTGTGCCACTGTTTCACCACTCTCACCATAACAAATTTCTTCCTATAACTTGCCTGAAAGTCTTTTAGTTTAAAACCATTCCCCCTTGTCCTGTTGCTACCAGCCCTGCTGAAATGCCTGTCCCCAATTTGTAATCACCCTTTAAGCACTGAAAGACCGCAATAAGGTCTCCCTGGAGCCTTCTTTTCTCCAGGCTGAACAATCCCAGCTCCCAGCTTGTCTTTATTGGAGAAGTGCTTCAGCTCTCTCATCATCCTTGGTCTCCCCTGGACTCTCTCCAGCAGGTCCATGTTTTTATGTTGGGGAGCCCAGAGCTGGAGGCAGCACTGCAGGTGGGGTCTGACCAGAGTGGGGCAGAATCCCCTCCCTCTCAGTGGACCAGCTTTTTAAAGATAATCAGTCTGAACAGTAGATACTAGTGAGAATATTTCTTTCTTTCCTATAAAATAAATTTCCACATCTGAGGGATTGGTTCATGATTGTTGTGCACACTCCCATTTTACATCTTCTGTTAAAACCCAAAAACTTTATTTTCTTAATCTAAAAATTCATTTTATATTCTTGCCAAGTTAGCAGAAAATAAAGCTATTTTAAAAGATGCTTTATAAAACAAGACAATTCCTAAAGTTCACCCTGCTGAAGAGGCTGAGAACAGGTAATAAAAAAGGAATTTTAATAGCTAAAGGAAATGTGCACCTCCTGCTACCAGCAGCTGCACTGCCAGAAATAATTACCTGTGTCTCTTACAGTGTAAGACCGTAAGTCACAGTAAGAAGCCAACAAATAGAAGAGAAAAGGAGGAGAAACCTGATCAAAAAAGCAATAATGGAATCAAGGACAATCAGGAGGCAAAGCCAGATGGTCTGGCAGAGAACACTAGTGAAGATGAAGCTCAAACTAATAACCAAAGGAAAAAAGGTGAGTTTAGGCACTGTGTCTAATGCAGTAAGTCACTGTTGATCCAGCTGCATCGATTCCAGCTGAGTGACTCGATGAAACTCCTCATGATTTGCATTTGCTGGGTGAGTACAGAATATATTGCTGTTTCCACATGTGTGGGAGCCTCAGCCACCCTGCCTCTCTCAGGCCTTGGAGTGTTCTGTTTTGTCAAGTAGGAATTCTGGGGGAAAAGCAGCTTGTGCCCTATTGGTGGTCCTTGGAGCTCTGACAATTTCTGGAAGGTTTTATCATGGCTGTACAAGCCAGTACTCTCTCTGATATCTTTATTTCCCTTGATAGGTAGCACTGTGTTAATTTAACTTTATATGCATATATATATGTGTGTGTGTGTGTATGTGTTACTGCATGTACACTATCACACCAATTTTCATGCTCTACTGTTAGCTTATACATTGAATTCATCATTTGAAAACAAAACCAGGTTGTTTGCTGCCTTTTGATCCATTCTCCTACATTAAAAATGAGAAGCAAACCTGATTCTCATTTGGTCAGGAGATTGGAATAGGCTGGAGAAATGGCAGAATGAGTTTCAAGATCTTGCTTCCATCAGCTGCTCTTTTGTCTTGCTGCCCCACTGGTGTTTTTCCAGATCCTAAAGACCTTTGCTGTTTAGATTTATTAATCTTCCTCTATAAATATATATATATATTTTAAAAAACAAAATCTATATCACTTTACATTTTTTCAGTCTAACTGGAAATCTTAAGCAAAGCATTCCACAGGTAAAACGTGTTTTTCTTTCCCCCGCCCAGTGGAAGTAACACATTTTATGTACTTGCTCACATTTCTTAGCCACAAAAGAATGGAGCCCACAATACCAGTCAATATTATAGTTAAATAAATTTTTAGTGGATACTTCAGACCGTGAAAATGAAACAAAATACTACAAATAAAACAAAATAAAGCTTTGCTAGTAATTTTTGATGCATGTAAATGAACTTTGAATATCTTGAGGTGAAAATACAGTATCACAGCTAAATTCTCAGGAAAACTTGTATGATTTGTGATTGAAATCTTTATTTTGGTGGCTAATTTTATATGGTTTTTTTTTTTTTAATCTCAAAGTTTCATATACAAGTTCTGGAATTATATAGCAATGAATTTACTGTCTGTATTTAACACTGACATAGCTATAAATTCTTGGCCGTGGAGTATCTAAAAAGCCATTAAATAAAAAAGTTTGCCTTTACTTCTTACATTTGAAGCTTAGGTGAGGTTACCTTTCAGTTTGAGAAATTCTTGTTCACTGCATTTATTATTTAGTCATTTGTAATATCTTAACATTTCAGTGTTAAGCTTCTCCTGCTTTTTACAACTTGAAATTAACTGTTGCTAGTTTTACAAGAAGAATTCTGTGGAGTCTTTTCAGGAGCTGAAACCTCAAGTGTTAGTATAATTAAGAGTAATATATTAACTTTTCAAGGTAACAAGCAGAAGTGGGTGCCACTTCACTTGGATGATATGAGGTCAGACAGCCAAGACAGACCGGGCTCTCGAACGAGCTCCAGATTTCTGCTGGAAACAAACAAGTTAATACCTCATAACAACAGAAGGAATGAGGCAAGAAGTAAGTAGTTCTCAAGTCTCTGGGTCTTTCTGTTGGTGGCAAATAAAGTGTAATATCACTGTGAGCTGGCAGTTTATGTTGAGACTTAGCTCTACCTGTAGTAGGTAAAACTTGCTGTTTGTATTTGCCAGCAACCAGCAGCAGGTATTTCCCTCTTCATGGCTCCCTGCACAGCCTTGTCCCACAGTTTTACAGGGCAGAAAGTTCAGAAATGGCCCCAGAAGGTGTCTGCTCTGTCATGCTCTGCTGCTATTCCCACAGCTTGTTGCTGCCAGAGCAGTTGCTTGTGGAGCTACACTTTGAACTCTGCTTTGGCAGTTCTACTGATGTTGTTTTTTCCTCTGAGCTGGACTGATTCCCTCAGCTCCCTGACCTATTTCTCAGCATAGCTATGCAAAAAAGCTGTACTAACACCACAACTGATGCTGCTCCTGGTCCTCAGGTTTTGTGAACAGAGCTAGTTAGGTGGCAGAAATCTTAGGCTGAGTGTAAGTCTTTGGTTTAAATTTTAAAATTGCAATATACATTAACAGTTTGAATGTTTGCTCATTATAAAAAGTACAGGATGCTACTGACGTGGAATTTAGGAAGTCATTTTAGGAACTGGGTGTAAGAGCTTGATCTGGATTTTTGAAGGATGCATAGGGGCAGGGGAAGGATTTTTTTCAGTTGTCACTTCAGCAGTTTTTCTTTAGCATGGTCAAATGATTGAAAACTTGAAGCATGAATTCTACCTGAAGGTTTGAGTGATTCAGGACCAGTTTCAGTGTGAGAGAACATAAAACATTTCTTGCTCTTTTCAGGAACACTTGTGTTTAAATAAAAAAAAAACCAAACATTTCATGCTAAGTACAAACTTTCTCATGAGGATGTTACATGTAGGACTTCTGCATGAGTCTGAGCCATAGGCACTCTTTAGATGCAAAATTTAAACTGGTCTGGGAAAATAGTTCAGGTAATACCTATGCACTTGGGATCTCTAAGGCTGAGGGTGGCAGGTGCTCAGGTCCAAATCCCCAGTGAGATCACACACAGAGATTATATTCTCTGTGAATTCAGGGTCTTGTCTGACAGGACTTGAGTGTATGAGCATACACATGTGGTTGTAGGGTTCGCTAAAAACAGTTGCTAAACCAAGATTTTTAATACAATTTTTACTACATATCTTTAGTTAGTCCTTTGTTAAATTTAGCAGCTCTCAGTTGGCTCAAGTAGGGGCTGTATCCCCAGGCATTCCTGTGGCAAAGTAGTCCCCCTGGCATCTGAAAGACTTTACAACTTAGAGAAACTTTCGGGAAAGGTGACTGACTGAACATGGAAATCTCTGCAGGTGTTAGGAAAAGAGAAAGAAAATGAAGCCCTCTCTCACACAGTTCCTCTCAGGAGTGAAGTGAGAATTACACCTGTCCTTAAGGATGAAGCCAAGGTCCCTGGGGTCCGGTTTGGACAGTTGCCATTCAGTGGGCAGAGCCAGGGGAGTGGTTGGCAGCTGCTGCTGGGAGCACAAGGGAGACTCCAGAGAGCCACTGCTGTGGGAATCCCATCATCAGGAGCTGGGCAAAGGGATGGAGGACACCCTCAGCACACCTCTAGGTGACCCCAAGCTGAGTGCTGACATGCCTGAAGGGCAGGATGCCACCCAGAAGGGGCATGGGCAAGCTTGAGATGTGGCCCCTGGGAATCTCATGAGGTTTAACAAGACCAAGTGCTGGTGCTGCACCTGGATGAGGGCGATCCCTGGTATCAACCCAGGCTGGGGGATACCAGCAGAGGGAGAGCAGCCCTGCCCAGAAGGATTTGGGGGTGCTGGTGGATGAGAGGCTGGCCATGCCCTGGCCATGGGCACTCCCAGCCCAGAGAGCCGAACATGTCCTGGGCTGCATCCAAAGCACCGTGGGCAGCAGGGGAGGGAGGGGATTCTGCCCCTCTGCTCTGCTCTGGTGAGACCCCACTTGCAGAGCTGCATCAGCTCTGGGATCCAAGTACAGGAAGGACAGGGACCTGTTGGAGTGAGTCCAGAGGAGGCCAGCAAGATGATCAGAGAGATGGAGCATCTCACCTGTGAGGAAAAACTTGGAGAACTGGATTTGTTTGGCCTGAAAAAGAGAAGGCTTTGGGGTAACTTAATTGTGGCCTTCCAAGGCCTGACCTGAAGGGAGCCTGCATGATGGAGAGACACTATTTACAAGGGCATGGAATGACGGGGCAAGGGGGGGAATGGTTTTAAAATGAAAGCAAGTAGGTTTAGATTAGAGAATAGGAAAAAAAATTACTGTGAGGGTGGTGAAGCCCTGGCACATGTTACGCCAAAAAAAGCTGTGGATTCCCCATCCCTGGAAGTGTTCAAGGCCAGGCTGGATGGAGCTCTTGTCTAGTGCAAGGTGTTTCTGTCCATGGCAGGGTGGGGTTGGAACCAGATGGTCTTTAAGATTCCTTCCAACCCAAGCCATTCTGCAATTCTGTGATTGCCACCTGACTCTGGTAGGGGTGGGAGTTGTCCACAGGAAGAGACTGAACTGTTGTCATCATTCCCTCCTGCCCCGAGCTGATCACAGGTGCTGTGATCCCTGAGCTGGTACCAAATTGTTTCAGCAGCATTTGGGATTGGCAGCCAGTCAGTCTATTGCCACCTTACTGCTGACCCCTCCTGCCTGACTCACCCTCTGGCAGGGCTGGCAAACCTTTCCTGTTCCTCTCCTGCAGCTTCAGCTCTGACCACCTGCTTCAGCCAGCGGGGCTGAGGCTGTGGATTGCCTGGGAGCAAGCTGAGAACTCGGGAGTCATGAGGGACTCAGAGGCACCAGGATGTTTCGTTGTGATTGTGGGTGTTCTGTGGTTTTTTCTCCTCAAGATTGGCGTCGTGATAGAGAGAAGAGAGACGACCACGACGAAGTGTGCAGCGTGAGGAGCGAGGGTGGCAGCGTCCGGGGATTCTCCAGAGGCAGAGGAAGGGGGAGAAGCAGAGGAAGAGGACGAGGCAGAGGAAACCCCAGCAGTATGCAAAGAAATGGATACTTGACAAAAACTTTTAAAACTTGTGTTTGTAATGTTGTTGTTTTCATTTTCTGATGCTATTTTATGTTCTCTTTTTATGTTGAAGTGAACTTTGACTATTCAGTTGGTTATCAAGAACTGTATGGTGAAGGAATTGACCAAGTGTTTCAGCCTGAGCTTAACCCTGGTGTGATTTATTACTATGGTGATGGAACAGGAGTGCAGATGTATTCTGTGGATGAAGCACTTCTCAAGGAATATATAAAGCACCAAATGTAAGTAGATTGCTTAATATATAAATATTTTCAGAGATATAGTTAAGATAAAACAACTCATTTTGAGCAGTGTTGGATCCTCATTATCCGTATCAAATTGGAGATTAAGGCATTTCAGCTTAACTTTCTGAGTTAACTCTGACCATTACTAGTGTCAGCTCGAATTTATTCACTGGTGGGGTGGAAAAACTTGAGTAATGGGGAGGAGTTTTAAGAAAGCTGTTTCTGCATCTTGTGCTGTAGTCTGGCTCTAACTTGTACAGCTGCTTTATTTATGGTACACAGCCCTCTCTGTGTTGTCACGTAATTGAGATATGGATGTCTCTGAGCCTGTGCTTTTGAGTACTGTTGGTCTGTTTGCCTACAAAGCTCTTTCTTGGGTGACGTTTCCCCTATTTGCTCTCGATTTCACTTTTGAGAAGTCTTGTTAGTTTGATGTTTTCAGAGCGTTTTACCTGAAACATGTAACTGAGAGGGAGTAGTTTTGCAATGACACTTGATTTTTCAATAATCTGAAATGTTTACTTTCTCGTGTACACCATTAGGCAATGAGAAACCATCTGGAAGACTTGATTATCACCAGGAGACAAGTCAAAAAGGGCCTGGAAAGCACTAGTTCGTTTTAAAGAGACAGTTTCCACCACTGGCAGATATTTCATCCTCAGTACTTGCATTTCTCTGCGATGCCTCTGTGGTGGTTTTTGAATTGCCCTCGTGTTCCGTGCAGCAACTTGCTTATTTTATTCTCGCTTCTTTTGTTACAGTTGACGCAAAAAGGAAGAGAAAAGCCTCTTTAAAGGGCAGAAAGTATCTGACATGTGGCTATCAACTTCAAAGCTTCTATTGCAGTCTTTTTTTACTCTTGCTGCCAGGCCCCTATGAGACCTGACAGTGGACATGTACCCCCAAGTCAGGATAATCGGCCTGCACTGTCCTCAGACAAGTGGGGGAGGAGCACAGCCACTCCACTGTTGGCCAGATTTCTGGGCATGCAGTGTAGAATCCAGACCTCCTAAGGTAGGACATGACGATGTCCCCCTCTGCTGAGAAAAAAATGTCAGTTACAGCATTGGTCACATCTGACTTCTGGGTATGTTTGTGTTTCCTTTCGGCACCGAGAAGTTGGCAGGTACTGGCAGAAGACTTGGCTGGATAATGGCCACAGCCATTGGTTGCTTGCCTGGGGTGAACCCCTAAGGCAGGGTGGTTATGGAGTTTGCTTTCCATGAGAGGGAGATTCCTGAGCAGGGTTAGAACATAACTCCACTAGTTTTATTCTCCCTAGATGGGAAAAAAAAAAAAAGTGGTTTTTTATCTATTCCCTTCTTTTATCACATTAAAACTTATGGGAGAGAGACTTTATTCATCAGTTACCTGTTATTAGCCTCTAAATGGGGGTGGCTTTGTCTGCCTTTTGTAACTCAGCTATAAAATATTAAAGTGGGTATGCCAAAGAAGGAAGTATATCTAGAATAAAGGTACACAAAATTGTTACGTCTCAGAGCTCCTATTGGAGTCCAAGATAAATCAGGATATATTAAAGAAATGAGATTGAATCCTAGTGGATAAATAAATTTTAAAAGTTTACCTGCTTAACAGAGAAAAATCCTAGAGACTGTCCAACTGAGTTGATGTGTAATTACAGGAAGAACCACACTGCTATCAGGCAGTTTATGCTTGTCCCAAGAACCAGCTCAATGTAAGAGAGAGTAACATTTGTATTGCATACAAAAATATCTTCTGTGTTGTTAATTACAGGCTGAAGTTGTCAGCCTGAAAAGTTTTAAGTGCTTAGCAGCTCCTCATTCTGCAACGTGCAGCAGAACCCTATTTAGAAGTCCTCTTGCTTTAGAAAATAAATAAATAAAAGTTCAAATATCAATTCAGGAGCAAGCAAAGGGACTCTGAGGAAAAGGAAGAAGAGAAAAGCTGCAGGGTGTGTGTGTGTTTAGGTTTGTCCCTCTACTTGGAGCAAACTTGTGCGTTGTCTTCATTTATCATTAATGGTCTTTCACATTCCTTTTTCTCTAGAGTGGTGAACATCAAGTGAGGCAGTTTGAGTCAAGTTCAGTCATTGTCCATTTCTGCTTATGGAATTTTTATCTAGGTGAATCATTGCAGGATTTTACCTTTACTGTCTGACTGTAAAGGTAACACTAGCAAAATGTTGGTATATGGCATTTGTGCTTGCTTATCCTCTAGACCAGGAGGGGAAATGGAACATGGCAGCTCAGAACAGTGGACAGGATATTCCTGAAAGAAACTTTCTCTTTGTGCACAGTTGCTTCACTGATCATACTTGGCTCTGAGTAAGAGCTTAGCTCTCCAAAAGCCTCGTTCTCTTCTCTGTTTTGTTGGCTTGACAGCAGTGTTTCCATTTGTCCTACCTTGTCCAGCGTTGAGGCTTTCAATTCATTCTGTCTGCGAGTCCAGTGTTGGTCAGGGTACGGTGCTGGTAACGCCAGGGTCGCAGGTTCGATCCCCACCTGGGCCGTTCGCTTGGGAGTTGGACTCGAGGATCCTTGGGGGTCCCTTCCAGAATATTCTATGTGTGATTCCATGTGTTTCACAGAGCCAGCTTTTGCTTCAAATTTCTTAAGCCACAAAAAATTGGAGAAAGAAATGGCATCCAGGTGCTGCTTGGGTCAGTGATGGCGTCAGAGTGCCCTGCTCTTGGAGATTTTGGCCTTGATTCCATCTTCAGTGGAGAGACTTAGTGTTTTATACTTTGTTGAAATTAGAATGATCTTTATTTACATTTGCATGTGCAGCTTTTTTCCTCAGTATTTTAATACCCTCTCATTTTCTTTTTGCACCCTCTCTCTTTCTGTAATAGAATTTTAACTGCTTTCTATTAAGTCTTTCCCTACCTGTGTTTTTCTGAATGCAATGAGGGGTTCAGTATTCCTTGGATGTAACATGCAAAATCATGGTATGATGTGTCAGCTCTATGAAAGGCCTAGATTTCAGTCATCGTGATTAAATTGAGGGGGTTTCCATTCTTTTCCATAAGTTTTCTCATTCCCTTGCTCTGTGTGACAGATCATGATTTGAATTCCTTACTTTTTGTCTTCACTAAGTATAAAACATCTTGGATTATTTCCCAGAGCAGCTTCATTGTTGAAGATTTGTCTTTCTGCTGTTTGTCCCTTGTCTCTGTGGTATTACCAGATCCCTGAAATGTCCTTGTCCTTCTTTATATCCACTAAACATCATCTATTCTGTAAGACTTTATCTCCATGAACTGTTGTGCCTTCAGGTACAGTTCCATGCCAAATACAACACTACTGGTTTTGTTTTCCCATCTTTCCACAAGCATGCTTGATGATTCAGATTCTGTGCCTCCACACTCAGATAGGACACTTAAACCTTCCAATGCACTGGAGACTGGGACAATAAAAGATGCAGTTCAGGATGAACTGCTATGTGGGACATAACTTACGCCCTGACTGTAAGCAGTGCTTGTCCTTCATCTGTATGGAGGCCAAGACAATGTTGTTCCCTTCTGTCCATGTAAGTAGTGAGGGAGGGGATGGGTGAAGGAAAACTGGAGCGTAGTTTCTGGTTGTGCAAAGGGCACAAGGCTTTGATTTTTACCCCTCTGTGCTGTACTGAGTCCTAAGTCTGTCTTAAGCTGTCGAGCATGCTTGCTGCTCTGTGGGTCTTCTGTAGTGATACAGCTGCTGAAGAGTGATTCTGTTGATGTCAAAATACACACTGTTTTTAGTGGAAGACGTTAACAAGGAATCTAGGTTGCTGCTTCAGGATTTTCTTTAATATAAGCTGAGGTTTGTATGTTTTGTTCTGCAGCGAGTATTATTTCAGCACAGAAAATTTGGAGAGAGACTTCTTTCTGAGGAGAAAGATGGACCAACAGGGATTTCTGCCTGTGTCGCTGATCGCCAGTTTCCGTCGGATGCAGGCTCTGACTACAAATGCTGCTCTCATTTTGGAGGTAAAATCATTCAGAAGCACGTATTTGAAAAGTTGCGTGGTTAATTCTGTGCTGCCATTTAAAGTCAGCACCATGAAGTTAAGAAGTTTGTTTGTAATGACAAGGATTCTATAAAGAGGCTGTAAGTGGCCAAGTTGGTGGGCTTTTTTCTCTTTTTCCGTGGTTTTTAATGCTATCATGTGCTTGTCACACAGGCCCTAAAGGACAGTACAGAAGTTGAAACTGTGGATCAGAAACTAAGAAAAAGGGTTGATCCAGAAAAGTGGCCGATTCCAGGTCCTCCTCCATGCAACCTGCCTCCAACTGACTTTTCTCAGCTCATCAATTGTCCAGAATTCATACCAGGCCAAACTTTTGGCTCACATACTGGTAAAGGATTTATTTTACAGAAACATAAGTTTATTGCTGTCGGTCCAGCTTAGGAAATTTGCCTCCTGATACTGATTTCATAACAGAAGCTGTACTTTTGGTAACAGTTTATTCAGCTGCTCTGCATGCCAGCCTTGCACTTGCCAAGTCACATGGCTGATGTGAAGTAGATAAAAATGTCTCTTGTGTGTTATGGCTATGACCATTCTCCAGAATATAGAATGGTGGGCTACAGTCCTGTAGAATTAGTAATACTAATCTTAAACTAGTCCTAAACTCTGCTTCATTTTCATGGCAGTTGAAAGTTCACTCTTTATTTGGTGCCTCCTTGTTTTGGATTTGAAACTCATTCACATTATTAATAGGGAGATGGATTTGTTTGCTGACAACCCTTGGCAAGGAAATCCTTTACTAAAATGTTGGCTGAAATGAAATGGGAAGAATGAAGATGGAGTTAGGCACCCATCCACAGAGCTAGAGAATGATGTGGAGAAAACAGGCTCCTAATGATGCTGTGCTTTTTTTTCTCCTCAACAAACGTAATGTCTCACAGCCTTGTGAAGAAACTTTCCATGGAAATAAGTTCCTAGAACTGATTTTATTTTGAAATGTTGGGTGAGCTGTGAAAAACTGTCTCTTAAAAGTGAAAAGAAATTCTTTGATAAGTGTTACAATTATCCATAGAGGTAGAAAAATGCTGTAGCTATGGTTAAAAGAAAGACCAGTGAAACAACTGAAAAACAAGCAAAATAAAACCAAAACAATCCACAACAGGAACTGAACTACTGTTTTCTACTGCTAGAGTCTGCACCAAGTTCTCCAAGAGTGGGAAGCCCACTGAATCCAAAGGAAAATGCTGAAACAAGTAATTTTCAGACAATGTCTAAGGGACTGTCTACAAGTTTGCCCGATTTGGACTCTGAACCTTGGGTAGAAGCGAAGAAGAGGCATCGTGCATCCACTGTCAAGCTAAAGGTAAAATCAAAACCCTTTAAGTTATGTTTAAATAAACACAGCAAAACCAACTTTGAGGTTACACTGTAAACCAAGGGTTTAAACATCTTAGCATATGTGATGCTTGAGAATGCAGTGCAGTTTGGGACATCATTATCCAACTCAACTATAAAACCTTTTCCAACTCAGGAGACTGTTCCTGTACCTGATCAAACACCAGATCAACACCAGCCGCCCCCACGTCCCGAGGAACAAGAACAGGAAGAACTTGAATTTTTGTTTGATGAAGAGATGGAACAAAATCAGTGTCGGAAGAATAAATTTACTGATTGGTCAGATAGCGATTCCGATTATGAAATTGATGATCAGGATGTAAACAAGATTTTGATTGTAACACAGACACCACCATATGTGAAAAAACATCCTTGTGGAGACCGTGCTGGCAACCGTGTGTGCCGTGCAAAAATCACATCAGAACTTGCTAAAGTCATCAATGATGGCTTGTACTACTATGAACAGGATTTGTGGATGGATATGGGTGAAAATGATGCCATGATGAAGGTAATTCTCTTCAATTTTTGACCTGAAAACCATGCCTGTCCAAACAGTTCCCAAATTAATTTAAGCCTTCTGCTATGTAGTTGTAAAATGCTACAGAAAAGTGACAGTAATTTGCAGGTTTGCTGAATAACCTTTATAGTGGAAAGCAGACCCAAGTTTTTCATACCACAGGCTTGACCAAATTCATGGGATGATTTTTTTTTTTTAAACATTTTGGAGATGGTTCAAGTTTTCCAATGGTTTCTTGTTCTGTGAATAGTTTGTTTCATAACAACTGCAAACCCCTACCCAGAGAGGAAGGGGGGGTACGTATCAGAGATGGAATGATGAGAGGGAAGTAATACAGTCATTTTAAAGTAGTTTTGTATTAAGGTTGTGTTTGCTTTATAGTTTGTTAGAGCCATAGTTAGAATGAAGTTGCCTTAACACACTGAGTGGTGAGGGAGAGGGGCTTTATCTATACACAAAGAGGGGGTAGTGGCTCCATGGACAAATGGAGCATGTCCATACAAAGGCAAGCTGACAAAGGTGGAAATGAATGTTGAGAATAAGAGCAAGAAATAAAGGTAGAATTTAAAATATTGAATAAATGGACAGAGAAAACCACCAAACATGAAGAGGGCAGTGAGAAATAGCAAACTGCAAGAGAGAATATTTTTTTTGTTGTTTTTACGGACTTGACAATGATTTGACGAGATTTTTCATGCACAGCATGCACAAGTCCCACCTGAGACAGGTGCGGGGCTTTTTCTGTGTCAGTTCTGGCTTATTTTCTCTTCATGAAATGCATCTGTTTCTCAGGGTGGTATCTATTACCCTGCTTTGCATTTACAATTTGCTTTCTCTAATTCAGCAAGAGATTGAGAACTTTAAGAAGCTAAACCTCATTAATAAGGACGAATTTGTTAGCCCTGCACCAGAAACTGCTGATCCAATGCGAGAAGTTCCTCCAGGACCTCGAGGGTTACAGAAAGGTAAGTATGAAAGTATTTGTTCTTTAGAATCTCTGTAATAAAGAACAGCTCTGTAGGTGTTTTGACTCTTTCTCCCTGTGCAGTATATTAATTTTGGTTCAGTCAGCAGTCTGAGGGGGCTTTTTCTTTGCTAATTTTTCAAATTGCCAACTGTTCATGGGTAGCGTGGTTTCAGTTGAATGACAAGAAGCTGGCGCTTGTTCTGCTTTGTTGTCACTATCCATCAACACCAGGTGCTCTTTGTGTGACTTGGAGTTTACAATGTGTAAAGTTAAACTGAAGCTGTGAAACATTTTGTAGAAACCAGCGTTTTTATGGGATACAGGGATGGAAGGAAATGAGATTAGAAGAATTTACTACTTGTATAATAGCATTACTGAGCAGTCACAACGTCCAAATCTTATCTTTTGAGGTATTTCTTTGAGTAGTACTATTAACATTTACTGGGTTACATGGTAATAGCATCTCTAAAGCAGCTCATTAAAACCACCTTTCTCCTTCCTGCCTCCATATTTAGCAGAGGAGGTGGCCTGTAATTTCCTAAGTGCTGAAGTACCTCCAACAGCAGGGATGGCTCGATCGCTGCCAACAGCAGTCCCAGATTCCCCCCGTTTCCACCCTGGCTTCATCCCACGGACACCTCGCACCCCAAGGCTCCAGGATCCCAACAAAACACCCAGGTTCTACCCTGTTGTTAAAGAAGCACGATCCTTTGATGTAAAGGTAAATGGAAAAACATATTAAAAAAAACCCAAAAGAGCAAAAGCCTACAAAACTCATATTTGTGCATACAGTTTAACAAAAATTGAAAGGCAAAAAATGAAATGCTTGTACTCCTATTGTTACTCTCCAAAATATTTATCATATTCACTTTTTTATTTCTGTTGAATGCTTTTCGAGTCTTCTTTCTTCCTTTGCTAAAAGAAGTGTAGTGTTGAAGATTTTTGGTTAGTTACATAAGACTAATCTTCAGGTTATGAAACCGTGGTCTTGTGACTTTATAGCTTGTTAGATAACAGAATATAAAACTTCTAGATCTCTGTTTTAAGTGGGAGAGAATGAGTGAAGTCAAATTAGGGAAATCAATCCTTCATTTACTTTCTTAGGCTCCAAGAAAAAGGAAAACGCGCCACAGTACAAATCCTCCCTTGGAATGCCATGTTGGTTGGGTGATGGATTCCAGAGACCACAGGCCAAGAACTTCCTCTGTGAGGTAAATGTTGTTGTTGTTATTCAAAATTTATTGGCAGGTAGTTCTCACTGCTAATGGAGAAACAGGCTATAAAAGGCAATTTATAAATACAATGGAAGCAAGAAAAGAATGCTCAAGAAAGACAAAAATATGGAATACTGTCTGGAAACAAGCTAGGCAGATTGGTGTTGGCAGCATTGTTTGCTCTATGATACAGCAGCAGTAATGTTACTTGAGGCACTGATGTTCACTTCAGTGGTCATTAAAAATCAGGTTTAACTATAAAATCAGTAATGTTTAATTATCATTGTCCCAAACTGCCTCTGTTTTTGATGTATTAGCACAAAATCAGATTTTCTTGATGTGCACCCAAGCCCAGATGCACTGCAGCAGTCACCAGGTGACCGTACCACGGCTCTTGCATAGGTCGGGGTGGACAAAAAAGGATTGTGCAGAAAAGCTCTGTTCATGGGTCAGAAATATGTTGGGTTTTTTCCTCCAGCAGTTCCAATGCCTCACCTTCAGAAGGAGCTCCGCTGGCAGGCTATGGCTGTACTCCAAATTCTCTTCCCAAATTCCAGCACCCCTCTCATGAACTGTTAAAGGAAAATGGCTTTACTCAGCAGGTGTACCACAAATACCGGCGAAGGTGTTTAACAGGTAAGCTGCTCCATGCACTTCCTAAAATACTAGGTAGAAGTTTCCAGGTGTTGTCTGATACCAGTTTTCTTCACATTGTTCCTCATCCTTAATTTTTCTTGGGAAAGGCAAGCAAAAGTTATTTGGTGTTTCTGTTTTAGGAACCCTGCTTTCCATTTAACTTTACATTCCCCGACAAAAAAATTACACTCAAATTTGAACTGAAGTTACCAGAAGATCTGGTGTGTTTTTTACTAAAGGCAAGGCACTTTAAAATATTCTGGTGAAAAATTAAAACCGTGGTTTTGTTCTTCCCTTTCTTTTTTTTTTTTCTTCCAGAGAGGAAACGGTTGGGAATTGGCCAGTCCCAAGAAATGAACACACTTTTTCGTTTCTGGTCCTTTTTTCTGAGAGATCACTTCAACAAGAAAATGTATGAAGAATTCAAACAGCTTGCTCTAGAGGATGCAAAAGAACACTACAGGTATTTTTTCCTGAGGCTTTACCACTCCTTTTAATGACTGTGAAGTTTATATACATTTGCAGTGAACATTTTTAGTACTGCTTTTGTCTTTTTGTAAATCTTCAAAACAGCAGTGTGTCTAAGTTATTTTAATAGCAAAAATCCTTATATATTTGTGCTTTGCAGATGAATAGCTAAATGGGCCACATTTCCTGACCTGTAATCAGTTGTGAATTCTACAAAGCCCTGTAACTTGTTGACCAGGACGAGTCAGTTCTGTACTAACATTCCTAACTAAGATTCTTCCTTCCATAGGTGAAGACATTCTTAACCTCATTTTACTTGTCCAAAATGGTTCTTGCCTTACAAAAATACCAGAAAAATGATCACAAAGGAAATTGTCACTGCCCTTTAGCTCTTGGATAGAATTCCCTTCCTTCCCCCCAGCTCCCCCACCTCTATTTTTCTGAGCCAAAGAGACAAGGTAGACTTTTGTACCTCTCTGTTCTGTTCCAGGTACGGCTTGGAATGCTTGTTCAGATTTTACAGCTATGGCCTGGAAAAGAAATTCAGGAAAGAAATATTCGAGGACTTCCAACAAGAAACAAAGAGGGACTATGAAGCTGGTAATTATCACAGGCTTGTCACTGCTCACACTGTGGTAACATTAGGTGAAGATAATCCCAATTCCTTGGCACTGACTTGTTAACCTACCGAGAACAGCTTTTATTAATATTTTTTATCTTCAGTTCTCGTAAAAATATAGTTACCAGTGAATAATTAAGTTTTTAATTAAATTTGACCTTTGTAAAGTGGTAAAATTATCTTTTTCTGTTACTAGGTCAGCTGTATGGACTGGAAAAATTTTGGGCTTACCTAAAATACTCTCAGCACAAGACTCCAGCTGTTGACCCCAAACTGCAAGAGTACCTGAGTAAATTTAAGAGACTGGAGGACTTCAGGGTGGACGTAAGTTTCAATGCCTGTCTTAAGTAATATTTGATGTACTACTATTTTTGCCTCAAGGTAATCTGAGAGCAGCGCTTGATTTAATGAAAAGGCAGCTTGATCAATCTTGAGGGCCTAATCCTCTCAGTCCTACAAGTCTGTGGAAAGGCAAAAATCCCTGGCTTTATGGCGAAACACGTAACAGGTTGCCCCTGTTTATTTTCAGCCTCCTATTGGTGAAGAATGTGGCAGGAGGAGATCAGGTGAGGATTCAGGTCATCGCAGACATCAGTCTAACTCTTCTAAAACACCCTCCACCACCAAACCCACCGCTGCCTGGCAGTCCCAGCCGCTGGGAAGCGTTTCCTGCGGGAATACTGTGCACGCCTCCACGGGCCGCAGCAATGCTGCCACAAAATCTATAGAAAGTGATGTACCAGAAAAATAGACTTTGGATGAGTTCGTGCCCTTGAGAATCAACTTTGGCATCACTCTCCTAACCTGGAGATCTTCAAGGCGAGGCAGTCTCTACTACGTGATTAAAAATGTATGGAAAGACAAAGGATGGGATTCTCTTTTCCACGGGATTTAGTTCCAAAACACTTGCCCTAGAAGAGTTGCTCTTGGTTAAGGGATCATTGGAAGGATCCTAGGGAAGATTCTTTGGCTTCAGTATTGCTTTCCTCAAGCTTTTGTTTACAAAGAACTGCATTCCTTGCATATGCAAAAAAATACTTCGAGGGATGCCTTACATTTCAGCTCAGATTTTTTAAAAAAGGTATGATATGTACCCATGTTATTTACTGTGCTTTCCTCACCCATATTCCCCCATTATTTGTACTCTACCAAAGCAAAAGAGATTACATTATATGTAGAATATTAAATGGAAAGGAAGGATCTATGTGGTTGGTTTGCTTTCAGAGCTAACTATCAAAAAGTCTGTTTTTCTGCAAAAGCACACTTGAGAACATGCAGCTGTATATGAAACTGCATTTCTGGATTCTATTTAAAGATATAGTTTCTATTTTTTTCAGGGTCTCCATAGTTAGTATTTTATTAAATATGGAGTTTGAGTGGACTTAACTGGGATAGTTTTGCAGGTATTTCCTTCAGTACTGGTTCTTTAATAACTAAATCAACAGAAAACTACAGGGGAAAATTTACTTTTGATTTCATAGTGTCTTAAAATTAACATTCAGTATCTACAGTTTGTGCAGATTGTTAAAATAGCCAACTATTCATACTCTGGGCTTGAGAGGTGTCTTCATTTGAATTCAATTAAAATGATTATGAACTCTAGCAGAAGAGGCATAATTTTAAATTTTTTTTCTCCATATTTCAAGTAATAATTAGTTTGGAGGGAAACAAAGTATTCCTTGTAAATTTTAATTTTTATTTGCTTTACTTTGCAATACCTGAATGAAGTTCTGCTTAAATTGTGCTCGCTAAGCCTAAATGATTTCAAACAGGTCTAAAGACAATTTCACTGAATGTAAGTTATTCAAATACAAATCCATTTTTGTAGCTGAAAGAGGGGGATGTTTATAACCTGTCATGTCTTATTAACTTCATTACTTTGCTTTTAAAGACTGAAGAAGAACCAAGTGAATAACTTCTCTTCCAGGCATAGGTGAGAGGAATTCCAGCTTTTCATTAGTTAACTGCAGAATTCAGTTAACTTCTAAAGTTAAAAAGTGATGTCTAGCACAGATGCCTTAAACCGACTGCACAGCCATGGAGGGAGCTTTAAACTATCAGCTCTCAGAGGTTATAATGAATTTGTTAATTTTTCATTGTCCTGTAAATCTCACTGAAACAAATTATGGATGTTTGCATTGAAAGGAGTGGATGGTAGCAGTGACCTTCCCCACAGTTTATACCATTTCAGCACAAAATCCAGCCTGTTCTAAAAAAATTAAAATGAACACATACTGAGATTTTAAGTAAATATCCTATAAATATGCTGAAGTGACACATCTCAATCCTGTGTTTGATCCATGCCTTTTGCTACCCATGAAAATGATGCGAGTGTAAATTTGGATTGAAATTGTATATACAAGTAATAAATTTAAGATATTTCAATTTTTCATTGGAAAATGTGCAGATTAAGCTTTTAGTGTGTGTAATTTTGTGATATCTTGGAAAATTTTATAAAAACAACAAAAAACCCTAGTAGTGTTGTATATCAACTTCTTTTTCCCCCAAAGTGTGAAGAAAACCAGCTTGAGCATGGGAATTTCTGCTACACTGAGGGAAAACCCAGCCTGTCAAAGGTAGAAGTGCTTCCTGGAATGGGAGCTAGCTTTCAGCAAGGTCAATATGGATTTATTTTTGGCATTTGACTGGGTATCTGTCAAAAAGACGAGAAGTGAATGATAAATGTGGGGGATGGCAAGGAGACTTTACCTGCTGGCCTCTAGAGTTGGATCGGACAGTGTCTCTTTAGTAAGCTGGACAGAAACACCACCCAAGCCCAGCCACAGCTCTGGCTGCCTCTCAAGAATGCCCCTTTCACTTCCCCCGGGCTTGAATCTTCCCTCTCTTCCCTTGCAGATAGGTGGGCAAAATGATCCTAGCATTGCTGCTTGTTTCACTCTCTGCCTTCAAGTGATTCATACCTCAGCAACTGATGGTTCTTGTTGCAGGGCCATAACTTGGAGGTGTATCCAACACCCCTTCCCATGCCCCTTATGTCCATTTATTCCAACCTTAACTATGTCTTAAGACTAGCTGTGTTCTAACAGTGCTCTATGACTGACCACTTTGCAAGCCTTGGACCTTGTCTAGAAATTCTCCCCTGCGCTTACTGAAGAATTTCTAGGTTGTTCTTCATTTCTTCTTTTGACAAATAACCATACAAACACTTCACAGCACTGCCCTGCCTAAAAACTGATTTTGGTTGTGTTCAAAATCCTGGATTCTAACAGCTTTTTAAAAGGGAAGGCTCAAGCTGGCTCTTGTTCCTTTTGGAGACCAGGTGATGTTTTCCTACACTGAGCAGCAGTAGCCTGCCTGTGTTTTAACAGAGATTTGCATTTCTGTGGGAGATAAAGCATTAGAATGGATGGAAAGCAGTTTGTATTCACGGCAGCCTCCGCACTGCAGCCTTTGCTTCAGCCACTGCTGAGGTGACAAACGACAGTCCCAGGGCTCCGGGCAGAGAGGACACTTAAAGAGTAGCCGAGGATCTCTTCCTGACAAATCCCACAGGAGGGATTGGATCCACCAGGCTGGATCTGTCATCTCAAGAGCTTTCTTCTCTGCTGTCTGCACCTCGGTGCCTTTGGGGTTTCAGGTAAACAACCCTTCACCTGCATTTCAGCGAACCCTGGCACACAGGTTCCATCAAAGCAAGCTTAAACCTAATCCGTGAGCACCTGTTAAGAAACATTTACCTTCAACCATAAATCAGAAGCCAGGAGAAGGATTTGCTTTCCACCTGTAAGTCAGAGTTACATTATTACTCATGTTAAGGAGGAAGGGAGCAAAATAGCCAAATCTTTTATACTATTCCATACAGAGAATAATACCTCTTCCTAGAGGAAAGAAAACCCCACAAACTCTTACTGTATTGTCAAACAGACTCAAACAAAGCCTATGAAAGGTTTAATTGCTCCCTACCTTTTACAGTGAAGGCAGTAAAATCAAACTGATTTTGCAGGAATAAAAAAAAAAGTTAGAAAATAATTTAGACCTGAGATAATTAAAGTGAAACGACATCAACAGCAGAGTGCCAAACTGATTTTGCTGTGCCCAACTCTGAATGATAGAAAATTTAAATCTCAGTCGAGGAAAAGTAGATCTAGCTCAATAAAAAGATACAAACAAGTACAAGCATGTGAGATAATTCTGTAGTCCTTACTGGAAATTTAGCATGCTCAGAGCAAGTAACAACATGGTGCCTTTTTTTTTTTTTTTTTTAACCTAGTAGGTTTGAAAATAGATCTCCTGTCAAAATGAAGCATTTTTGGGAAGCGGTGTACAAAATGAGGCAGAAGTGTCAGAACAAATGATGACTAAAACTAATTTAACACCAAGTCTAGCCTAGAAAAACAAGTCATGTATTAAACTGGAAATGTATTTTGTTTCTAAAGATGATAAATTCTTCCATCAAGACCCTCATGTTGCTTAAACAAAATTTAACACACTATCAACCTGTCATTTTATTTAACCGTGAATTTTGACCAAGTGATTGACACAAATGTTCCAAGGTTGAACGCCTCCATCAAATTATTATAATAATTGCACTGAGGTTTGGATGGATCTGATGTTATGCTAAATTATGCTCTGTGTGTGTCAACTTTTCATAAATATGAAAGCTACAGTGTGCTTTACAGTACTTTTTTTAGGTTGTCAGCTTTAGCTCACTACTGACTTTGTATATAGGATGGATGAGGTTAATTTAAATCCATTAGACATCAAAATTCAGTCTCTGCAACATTCTGCTGCCATGGGACAAGTCTTATATCTTTCATAGTTACCACTGAGGTGCTTCAAAGCAAAACTCACCCTTTACCCATCTTGTTGTTCAGCTAATCCTGACAGTTAAATTTTAAGCATTGTCCTTCTAAAGCAATTTCAAAAACCCAACAACAGAAGTACATGTAACTTCACTATGATTAAACTTCACTATGATTAAACTTCACTGCCTTTCTGATACCAAGGGAAAGGAAAATACTGCACTTGGACTGTAAGTCACAGCAGATGCAAAACTATTCCTTCAAAGGCATCTTTTCTTCTCCAGTAGGAAGTTAGTCCATCAAGCACATACAGGCATGAGGAACAGCTAATGCTACAGCTGAGCCAGATGTAGCAATACCAATAGCTGCACTGAGTAAACAGCAGAGAAACCCACAGCAAGTGGCAAGAACCTCCAGCTATGACTCTCTATAGATAGAAGCTGTAACACATACATGTATTTTCACATGGAAGCCTGGGGAAAAACAACTAATCCAATTGTCCTATGGGTGAGTTGGGCAAGCTGCCTTTTCTTGTTCCACAGCTAGACAAGCTGGGTGCCATGATGAGGCGCAACAGCTGTGCAATAGCTGAAAGTGAAAGGCATAGTGTAAATGTAGCGTAAAACCTTTTATAGCGAGACTTAAAAGAAAAAAATTCCCTTGTGAAGCATCCAGATATAGAACTGGTGTTTAATTACTCCCAGCCCCCGTCCTATGCAAGGAAGCTTTTATTTATCCTTAGTTCCCACTGTTCCATCTAAACCACATATTTCTGTGGTTAGTTACAGCAGTATGCCCAGCATTGCAGCAGTTAGATGATTAGCAGACACTCAATCCAAGCCTGGACACTGCACCGTTGCTCAGCTTATAAGGCCGTGACTCAAGTAGAAGCCAGCGGTTACTGAATTCACACCTCCCAGGAGCGTCCAGCCTCTACAGGAGCCTGCAAACGTAACTTCTAGGGAGAAAACAGCTCAATTGCTGGTTCTTCTTCCATGCTAAAATGATTCTATTCCGAGGCTGCATATGCAAGAAAGAGAATTCAACCTGCCTTCTAGGACACGTGAGTTACACACGATTCCACAGAGGAGTTTTTGTTTATTCATTTCATTTACATCAATATGAATCTCTTTCAAAGTCAAATAGGAATAAAAAAAGTAGTCATCCCTGGAATTTCAGTTTACAGTTCAACAGAATGTGTATNTAGACTTCTCACAGGTGAAATCTGCAACCAGAGGTACAAACATAAGCCACAATGCTGCTGTTGTTGTCCTGCTAATGCCATGAGACATATTCCTTATACTCTATACACTCAGTTCCTAAAGTTCTTTATTTATAATCACTTTTTTCCCCCCACCATAAATTCACTGGCAGAGGTTTAGTCTCTTAAATACAGCTTACCTGAGTGCGTCTTCGAGATTCCTGAACAGCTGGGACTTGAAAGGGAGAATAACTCCACCAGGACAAGGAGCAGTATTAACAGCAGTGGCTGCTTCATCTATCCAAGACTTCTTCCCCTTTTTATTGCATCACATTCCAGCTCTGCTTAGCAGCTTCTACACAAAGTCTGACAGCACATGTGGTATTGTACATGCTTTATTAAAATGGTACTCGTATTTACAATATCTGCAGAAACAATCCCTCCCAAGTCTTGCATTCAGACAGACACACACACAGACACACGCGCGCAACGCCCCTTCACTCTACGGGGGTGTGAAGGCTATGCTCCCAAAAGTTAGGCAGCTTCTGGAAGAGGAGGAAGGGAGACTTTTTTTGTGTGTTTGTAATTCATTAAAAAGAAGCATGGGAGTATGCATTTGGCCATCACAATGCTAATTTAAGTATATGTAGTATTAACATATGGCAGTAACACTGAGTACTCCTCTTTTACATTCTATACACAGAATGACATCAAGGTTTTCCAGTCAACAGAACATTCCAATTCAGTCTCACTGCTGCTTGTAGTGACTATGAAACCGCAATTTGGGGGCTGTCCCTTAAAACAATTCAAGTCTATGTAAGCGAAATAAGGCACAATTAATATTTGATTTGATTTAGAGGATGGGAAAAAGGGGGAGAGGCAGGCTTTAGATAATAGTTGTTGCAGAAGAAACTTTTTTACCCAATCCTTTTGAGAAAAGGATGAATTTTATCCCCATCCTAATCTACACGGACTTCTCTTAGAGAACTGAAGTATTCTGCCAGGCTACTAACGCCCACATACAAAACAAAATTGGAAATTCACATTTTTAACACCGGCTTCAGTAGCCTAACCTACTGATGCTGATGTGGATGAGTACATCTTTCTTTAATGCTGAAGGAGAAGACACACACGAAACAAGATTCAAACCTTCCTCTGAGCTTAAAGACTCACGTCTTTTAGAGAGCTTGTAAGATACACTAGTTGAAGGCTTCAGCTTACTGATAAAAAGGAACAGCATTTTCGCCTTTAAATTCCTGGCCCCTCTTCACTAACGAAGCCTAACCAGACATTACAAATAAACTGCAACGAAAAATTTGGCAGCACAAAGAATGTCTAGTATTCAACTCTTCATTTGTGAGTATATTATTTTCCTTGTACAAAACCTGTTGAATGTTTTTTCGCAGCAGATGAACTGTACCCAAAGATGCAGGACATTCTGTGATGGGGAATAAGAGGTTGCAGTTCCGAAGGCCCCTGACTTTGGTTGTTTACAAAGTTCATTCCTGTTTAGTGTGATCCTTGGTATCTTCCTCATCTGTGTATTCTGATGGTTCTTCCCCTGGTTTTAGGAGTCTACCTACGTAGTCATATTTTTCTGAAAGAGATTTATGATTCCATTACAATTAAATACAGCTGCATTTGCTTGCTAGCCCATACTACTGCAAATTCACTTTTTCTCCTACACACTACAGTTCTAAATCTCAATCACTGAAATTGATGGTAATTTCGCAGCAAGCTCAGCCTTCTAAAGCAATCTTTCTATCATTACTTTCTGTGAGTACTTTGTTTCCATTCTCCTCCAGCTGACCAGACAAGATTTACCACCCAAGGGCTAAAACCTGTTGCTCTTCAATCCTTCAGCCCGTTTTTATTTCAATTAGTGTGAAAAATGATTCCCCCTCCCTCCAGAAGCATACTTCTATATTTGTCAGAAATTATTTCAAGACAAACTTGTTCAACCCTTTAAATTAAAACAACTCTTAGTCCTATTGATAATTCCATGGCATCCAAAGCCAACAACCTCGAGCAGGAGTTCTACCAGCTAAGCTGATGAGATTTGAGAGTAAAATTCTGTGCTGAAGAGCTAAGAGAACAGTTTTCTTGTATAAAGTTAAAAGGCTAAAGAAGCTGTAGTAAAATATAGTGAAAGCCTCTCTGTGGAAGAAAGGCTTGAAATCCCTGGTCTTTTTTTAATGAAGTTACACTGCACACACATTAGGGGGGACCTCACTGCACTCTACAACTTCCTCACAAGGGGACAAGGAGGGGCAGACTCTTCTCTGTGGTGACCAGTGACAGCAACCCTCAGGTTTTGTCAGGGGAGGTTTAGGTTGAGTATTAGAGAAAGATTCTTCACCCAGAGGGTGGTTGGGCACTGGCACAGGCTCCCCAGGGTCACAGCACAAGCCTGACAGAGTTCAAGAAGTGTTTGGACAGTGCTCTCAGGCACAGGTGGGATTCTTGGGAATGGTCCTGTGCAGGACTAAGAGCTGAAATTGATGATCCTTGGGGGACCCTTCCAACTCAGCATATTCTGTGATAATATTACTGTCAACATCCTTTAAAAGCTTCCCCAAGCCCAAATCAGTCATTTTGATTAAAAGCATTTCCTTAAGCTGATAATTTGAGAATTTACCTTTAAATTGCATTTCCCACTCTCTTACACTTTCCATCTGTACAGCATTTAAGTCCGATAGGTCATCATATTCATCTCTGAGTGCATCTTTATCTAGACAGAAAGTTGCTAGTCCCCTGGAGGCATCTCTGCCAGCAAATATTCCATATGGACCCTCTGAAAACAAAAAGACAAAATTGATACCTTTGTGTCTTTGTTTATGGTGACCAAATCTCAGTTCCTTACGTAGTCTGCCAAAGCCATATATTAAATTTCTGCAGTGATGGGAACAGCAGCAGTTTCAATGCCACGGCTGTTTGACATTCAACAGCAGTGCAATTCAATCTTTAATATCAATAGGAGATAAAGTCTGCTGAGAGAAGCAGAACCAGGAAAATAGCTTTGAAGGGATATCTGGAAAAATCCCTGTCAGTTGATGCAAGCCAGTTGATGCAAATTCCAAAGGGACCAGAGGCTGGAATTCAAAAGAAATACACTTCTATTAAGCAACACATTGAATATTTACAAGTCAGCTATGAACAGAAGCAGACTGCACAGACATCTTAATTAGAAATCCATTATTATAAATAAATAGAACTTAAGAGGGCTAATTAATGATTTCACTTCACTTACAGAATCACAAGAACTTTCTACATCTTTTGTGACATTTCTTACTTCTGAGGAAATCATCTCACTTATTTTGGGCAGCAGATCCCCCATATCCTTAGCCTGTAATGCTCTTGAAAACACCACAAACTGTCACATTATGAATGTAAAGCAACTGCTTCCTCTGTGCTTTTTGACCAGTGCAAAGAAGCACAAATATCCGAATAAATTTTGAGCAATGACTGTGAAATAAATATTATCACCAAGAGAAATGGATGATTTGCAAACCAACAATTTGCAGGATAAGGTTGGTAACTGGTTTTCCCAAATCTTAATTTACTGAAAGAACTTTAAGCATATTTTAGTCTTAGATTTTCTTGACCTAAAACCAAATACCTTAAAATCAAATCAATTAAAAAACCCCAAACCAATACAAGAAAAAAAAACACCTTAAAATTTTCTGCACTAATTGCAGCAGCCTAGCACCACAGAGATACCCAAGTCTTGCTACAGTACAGAGTGGTTGCTACTTTGTGATGAACTGGCCAGAACCCTTCTCTGGCTTACCTCTCAACAGCGGCCGTCAGCCTGAAGGAAAGGCAGCACCCACGGGGCAAGAATGAACACAAGCAAGTGGCAACACACTGTCCTTCACCCCCTCTATTGCCTGCTGGAGCACCTCAGACCTCTTCTGCACCAGGACGAGCCATGGGCAATCACTCCGGAAGGCTGGTTCCTCCCAGGCCGCTGGCTCCAGCCACCACACCTATCTGCTCTCGCATTGACTCCAGGGCTGAGACACAGGCTGAACGCAGCGGGAAGAATTCCTGAAGCGGGGAACCCGAGCACCGTATGGATTAGAAGACACTACGTCCTCACCAGAACTGCTGTCGTCTCTCCACCCCAGAGTGCTTGGCATTGTAAGCTGCTTACAGTCAAACCTGAGAACAGAAGGTTGTCCTGTGTGCCAAAGACAATTCCCTTGTCTCTCTGGAAATAAACCAACCGATTTCAAAGCACAGTTTCACAAGAAGTGGATATTACAGAACAAACTATCAGCTGGAAGTGTGCACTGTACCAGTCTGACCATAATGATGGACAGCATCTCTGTGCTCATCCTTTTGGGTATTTAGCTCCAGGAACAGCGTTCACAAGCACTACCTCAGGGATCAGGGACTACAGGTACAGTACTTCAGAGACAAAGAGTCAGGAGGGGTATCTTTCCTATCTGCATCCTGAATTAGGCATTTATTTGAAAAGCAGGATTATACCAAGGTACTCTGCATGCTCAGTCACTTCCACAGAACAGGCTAAGAGGCAGCAATGACCATCATCTGCAACACAGCACAGAGTTTCTTCAAACAAAAAGTCCTGCTTCATGCTAACCAGCAATCATTCAAGTGATCTCATTTTTGATGTTCTGACTGAAGAACAGGGGACCCATAAACAGCTCTTACAAATACCACAATTAGTAAATCCTTGAAGCAATTATAAATTGTTAATTAGTGACCCCACCAACGGTATGCTGTCCTCAGTTTTTCCTTTCTCTGAAGTGTTTCAAGCAACTATGTCTATAAATCCTACTATTTGCACAAGTTTTCCAAACTCTGGCTAATGAGAGAGTAGCATCCTGCTCCCCTTCCCTTCTATCCTGCGTTTAGTGGTTTAAGGAGTTTGATAGCACCTGCTGAGATACCACCTCTTGGTCCATCAGCTTGATTCCAATTATTTATATTAAAAGGAGAATTATATTATATTTATCTGTATCAAGCACTGAACATTTCTTAAATCTCAGTAATACACTTAATTGAAAGCATGAAAGCTTTTAGAATACATCGGCTTGCATTAGGATTAATGGATGCAAATTTTCTGCAAGTATCTTGTAATCTCAGATGCTATTACACCAATATCTCTTTTCTTTTCTAAAGTTGAATTTGAATGTTAACATTCCAGAATGTTTATTGCAGAAGTACTCAGAAGTCAAAAAGAAATCATCAAGCCAGGTCCAAGCACTCAATGGAATGCTAACTTGTAAAATCCAACCTTTGGACTCAGTAGACAGCATTTTAAATTCCAGCTCTGCAAATGTAACTTAGAAATGTGTCCTATTCTTTAATCCTGTACTAAAAAGTGAATATTGAATTGTGATTATTAATAAATGGTGCAAGCTTGGCTTCACCTTAGTTGCTAAGCAGAAGTTCAGAGATCTCAGTATCAGCAATCTACTTCAAGATTTACGGCTTCCATTCAGGTGCTTCTACATAGAATTTAAGTATAGTATTTTATATTAATACAAAACATACAGTTCTGGGCTTCTGCTCTAAGCCCTAGTCTATTACTCACTTTTATATCAAATACTGGTGCAACAATCTTAAAAAGGTATTTTGCATATCAGATTTCACTGCACTTGGAGAAGTGTCCAGGAAGGTGCCAGCACATAAAACTCCAGGGAGAAAATATCCTTCAGGAACATGACTCTGAGGTAGAGACATCAGTGCAATCCTAGACACACTCCCACAGAGCTCTTTCATGGTCTGATGCAATTTACTCCTGCAAGCCCTACCCACAGTCCTTCTTTCCTTTCCTTTTGTCTGCCCACCTATTTAGCCTGGCTCCTGCTGTAAATAATTGATTGCAGCATGACATGACAGACACGCTGGAGAGATGGCAGGAAGAGTGGCTTGTAGCACAGGTATGTAAACCAAAGCAAGCTTCTGAGACCGTACCACAAAATTTCAGTGGGTTTTCTTTTCTGTATCCCCAAATTAGCTATTTCACAGTCAAATATGTCTTTAAAAAATTCTCCTCCCACCCCTATTTGGCATACCACAACAAGAGTCAGGGAAGTGTCAAAACCAATTAAAACATGTCTGCTACATGTTACTTGGTTATATGGAGGTACGAGTCTTCCATAAAGGAAAACTGTTCCTTGAAGAATGCTTTTCTTCCCATCATGGCTTTCACGTATTAAAGCACTCTGTTTCAGAGCCTTTGTTTATTTTAGCCCTGAGACCAGTTATCAAGCCCATGTATTTGCCTGCCTATCTCCACATCTACACCTCCATGTACGTACACTGTATTTCCCCTGTATAAAGTCCTCATCTGTCTTACAACTCCACCTTGTATAAAGTACGCCCTTCTCTAAGCTCCAACACATGCAAAACGTTGCGACCCACCACCTGCAGAGCTTCACTTCCTTTCAGAATCCAGTTAAGAATCTAGCAGCCTTGATAAATTTGACATCCTGTTCCAGCCTGACAGTTGTCTTTATTCACAATAAACTGGGTAGCTTGAGAATTGATAAAGTCAAAGTCTCTTCAGACAATAAAAATGCATTCAAGATCTCTGGATCTCATCGCTGCTTTGGTTCGCTAATGAAGATTTAATTTCTCTTTGCAGACAAGGAAAAATCTATTCATCCTAAAGCTCCATATTAAAAATTTTGAACCATGAAGTTTTTATTTGGGAGCACTGCTTCTAATCACTTCCTCCAAAACAGGCTAAACTGGATCTTGGAATAGCACACGTTTCAATTTTCAGCCAGTTTGGCCAACAGTCCCCCCAGCAAAACCTATGCTTGTATCCACCTTCAGGGTATATCCCTGGTTGCCAAAGAGGCTCCCTGACCACTTCAGTTCAGTAGCAGCCTTGTGGAACATCCCAGACTGTTACTCCAACACCAGCGACAAAGGTGAATGTTGTACACTGAACTTTGGTTTGCTCCAAGGGGCAGCACAGGGAATACACCACAGATAGCCACATGTGGACTTTATAGCTAATGAAGTGATAGGTAAGCTAAGCATTGTATTCATTTTCACAAGGTCCATGTGATTTCTCTAAAGAAGCCACAGGTTAACAAGGTTCAGTTTTAAACCAGCAGCTTTGGTTTCTTCAAGTAGTCAAAAAGCACTTCAAAGCAATCACCAAATATGCATCTGTGGGCTCCAGTACAGCTACTGGAAATAAACCCCAGTTTTGGCTGAAGCTCAGATACTCATGGACAACACTTGTTAATCTGCAGACAAGAACAAGGACTAATCTCCCCTTTAATGTGAATTAGAGCAAAGGGAGACAGGCTACAAAATTATTAACAACTGCATTATTCTATCACTTTGCCTACTTTTTCCACTCCAAATTGACGTGAAAACTTCACTGGTTGTTTCAAATCTTCTGTCTGAATCCTGACACATACTTACTCAGTTTTTCACGATAGAATGAAAAAGCTGAAACTTAGACTAAGCCATTTGGAGATACAGCTTGAAAGCAGGTTTCTAATAACATCACTGGGAATTCAAGGTGACATAATTTTAACTTTACTGCTCCAGATCTACATGAAAGGAAAGATGTGGGTCAATTTTAAGTTACAACTTGCATGGAAAGTAGGAGACTAATCCACATGCTAAAATGGGAACTCTACAGATGTTAAGTCTACACGCTAAGATGGGAACTGCCTAGAAACAGGGGTCTAAACCTGACTCCTCAGGCACAAGGCCAGAGAGTCTCACTCTCTCTTTTGCTTACTTGCTTTTTAACGCTGAAAAAAAAAAGTGCAAAAATCAATGACCCAATTTCAACTGAAGGGGCAGACAACAAGCATTGCTAAGAGAACCTGTAGTCCAGCAGTCAGGAGCTTTCTGGAAGATAGTTACATTCTTGAGAAGGACCTAGATGCCACACCTTGGTTCAGTGGGAAATGCTCTGACCACTAGTTTATTTCCTAATAAGACAAGCAATGCTGGCCAGGTCTTTTGGTTCAATGAGAGTGATGCTGCTGTGTACTGGATTTAACACCTACATATCACCAACAATGATGTCCCTATCACATTTAATATATCCTGCGTACCTGCTTGATCAGGCCCCACAAATGTCAGGTGACTCAATCATCCCAGAGGTTTTTTCCAGCCTAATCAATTCTGTGACTGGAACATGACTGGTTTAAATAGGAACTAGGAATTTACACACATCTCTTATCAAACACACCGTTGTTCAAGTTTTTAAGGAATACACTGAGGTTGTGAAAAACGGAAAAAGAAATTTAAAAAACAAGAAAGAGAGAGCTGACAGACACACAGAGCAGGAGAGGAGACAGAGTGCTGATCTTCCTGCACAAAACCACTTTACTGCTCTCCATGAACACGGCCTAGAGGCTCAGAACAACGTCCATCCTGGTAGCAAAGGCACTACTCCCTTTAACCAGGTGGAGGGAAACCATCTCTCACCAACATGCCCATATACACCTTTTAGTTTCACCGCTTCTGGCTGGAACTCCACTTCTTCATCCAGAAATGCTATTTCTCTGAAAAGCTGAATCCTAGGGTGAGAGGCACCTCCACTGCATAGACAACCAAAGTGCTGACAAACATCAGAACCACTAAGACCTTACACACTTTACAGAAAGCATTTCTTTCCCCCAGTCTTATCCTCTGTACTTATCTGTAACCCCTCAGCCTGTTGTCTTAAGATAAGGCCACCCTTAACAGTATTCTCCAGATACAACATATGTAGAGTTCCTCCTGCAACATTTCACTCTAACCATAACCTTGGAAAGGATGTAGGGACAAGCACCATTGCCATGTGGTCCACAGAGACACAGTGAAATTTACAGCACTCCATTCTGAAGGAAGTCTAACACCATCAGATTATTTTTATACAATTTATCAGAAAAATTGACGCTGTTTACTACAATGAAGTAAAGGCCGTTTTCCCTTCATGGAAAATGAACTATGATGGAATATTTTTTGTGGAAGGAACTACTACTGTCTAATCTATTCTTCTTGGCAAACGTGGAAAATCAGGAATCTTCATGACATCGTGAAAGATGAGTAGGACGAGAAATGAGTTGACAGTGACAACAGACTGCAGTGAAGGAAAGTCAGGAAATTGATTTTCTTTAAGATCATGAAGCATTAAGAACCAAGAAGTGACGTGAACAGTTGCATACTCAGGGTTGCATATAATCTTGCTTTGTCATTCTCAAAGATGCATATTTTTCATAAATGCAGAGTATTTGCTAAGTTAATCAAGACCGGTTTAAAGCATTACCTTGGCATGGAAATTCTAAGTGCTAAATATTAAGATTTGATGACATAAAGTACTTTAACTCTTACAATGCTCTTCTACTGACAAGTATACACCCTGAAATCTTGATGCAAACAAAGTCTAATGTAACAGTAACTGAAAAGTAAAAAACTGTCTCTCATTATTAGACATAAAACCAACACAGCACACACAAAAGGTATTAATGAGTAGACCCTAAGTCACAAGATGTAATTACAGATGGGAAATCATCCTAATAGAGGTTCTCTGACAGTCTGGTTATGTGATATTTTTAATAGTGAACCACTAATTGTTTACTTTATTTCTTTTGGAGTTTGTGGATGATAAAGGGAAAGGCAATTAATTAGATTTAATAATCAGTCAAAGCATTTTAGGTCACTTACTCATCTGAGCACAAGCAGAAGTGGCATTTAATACACCTAAGTGAAGTCTTGAAACAAATGGTCTATCTGCAGGACAGAGCAGCATTTTGGAAAAGAACTTGGCAAGTAAAGTTTTAAATTAAGAGCTCAATGTAAGCAAAGTGGTTTTTGGAGGCACAGACAGTTATACGTACAGTGTAACCTTTCTTTGCTCTTAGCTAAAATACATTAAGACATACCAAAGACTAATAGGATACCAATGAGATAAACTGTGGAAGGCTTAAAGAAGAAAAAACCTGGGAAACATTTGGATTAAATGTTAGAGAAAATGAAGTTTTCAGTCATGGCTGTTTGAAAGGATGGCTTCAACAGTCTACCATTATCTAAAAAGACCTTAGCTGTATGGATGTAAAGGGCCGTTCAATGAAATGGACCGAAATGTAACAGGATTCGTTGGACAGAAACTTAAAACCAGGACAACTTTGAATAAAATCAGAAGTTTGGTGGAAACTTCGATGAAATCTCAATTGTTGGACAAAAATCTGGACTAGATGTCTATTTCATGCATTTTAAACTTTCTGCTCTAAGTAGAAAACCAAGGAACATCTTGGCATCCAAACTACACTGAAGGAGAAAATACAGACCTTACTATGAAGACATGACAAGCCACCCTGAGACAGCCACGTTATTCAGTATTAACCCAGCACTCCAGACTTGCTGCAGACTGACAGTGAGCCTTCAGCCACTGCCTTCAAAGCTGAAGCACTCTTTCTTCACATCAGTACCTTAACAAACTACTACATGCCCACAGTCAGAAGCTGAAATACCAGCAAAGCCAATGTCCTCAGCTCTTTCTTCTGTTAAAATCTGGCCACGCTTTGTTGGTATGCTTTGCACTTCCCTTGCCACACTCCAGCTGTGAGACATAAAATTTCCATGAGAACTGCTGCGGACATCTGGCTGCTCTGGGTGAAGCCCTTCTGAAAAAATCTCAACCAGCTGTAGGAGACTTTTCCACCTGAACTCTTCTCAAGTCTTTACGGCCTGCAAACTACCTATTAGTATTTTTCTTTCCAGCCACAAAACAGTTGCAAGAATAAAATCCCTAATATGACTCCGAAGAGGGAAACCACATCAGCA
Source organism: Rhipidura dahli (assembly GCA_013399225.1). Lineage (NCBI taxonomy): Eukaryota > Metazoa > Chordata > Aves > Passeriformes > Rhipiduridae > Rhipidura > Rhipidura dahli. The sequence continues at coordinate 159,012 of VXAC01003491.1, forward strand.
CAATTCAAAAATCAGCACATTTGGCAGAGAACACACAACTGATGAGGCACTGGTTGAGCTTTACATGCAACACCCCAAGTTCCAGATCTGACAGACAAAAATGATGTCACTTCTGTTAGAAAAAGGCAATCTTTTACTACAGGGACAAAAAAAATAAAAAAGCCTTTATCCCTCTCCATGAAAAGCTGGAAGCACTGCTTTTGAGGAAACCAGCTGCTACCAGTTATCAAAAAGCAGACTAATGTCCTAGAACATTAAGTTTTAGCTTTCTCATAATAATAGGCCTCCAGAAGTTGACAGTGTGAACCACTGATGGTATCTAGAGAGGAGAACCTAACATTTGACTGAAGTTTGATACACAAAAGGGAGAAAGTGAATGTTTAGATCAGGGTTCAGTATTATTTCACAGAGCACTCTGTCAGCTTACTGGTGTTTTAAGTTTCATGCAGCATATGTATTACCTGCATTTTATGTCAGCACACAGGTCTCCATTTAAAAACTCCTAAATAAGAGAGACAAAAGAACTAGCCTGATTAAGTGTCATGAAAGCTGCAACTCACCAGGCTACATTTTCTCAGCTTTACTGGTTAATAAACAATATAAAACATGGCAAGGTACTTCAGATTCCACCGTGAACTTTTACAGCACCCAGCCAAAATAGCATTTCAATTCAATTACAGCAGTTTCAATTTCTGCAACTGGTATCACAAACTTTGAGGGCAATGTAGTTACAAAATTCTAGCCCAGTTCAACCACAGAACTGCTTGTCCCTTCCCCGCCAAGAACCAAAGGCTTGTAACATGACAGCTCTGTATTTTTCTTTTTGTAACCTCAATTATTAAACAGTAATAAATGACTACTTAACCTGAACTATTTCCTGAGGGAGTGGGAAGTATCCTCTCTGCCCTCCACCCCTCTCACAAGGAAGACTGCCATGCCTACTATGAAAACTCCTGCATAGTTTGATTAGATCAAGTTTTCCAAACCACCATTGTTTAAAGAAGAAAATTACCAGCAGTCATAACCCTCACTTCCTTTGGCATCAGTTGTGATCACAGTGAGCTTACCCACCTCATTATTAAGAATGCTGTTTATCATGAGAAAATATGCTGCAGTTTCACAGTGTACAAGGTGAATACAAAACCAGCACATTTCTCTGAAGCTTGCTTTTCTGAACCTTTGAAACACACAGTTCCTCTCCGAAGAGGAGTGCTGTCTGTCTGTCTGTTTACGAGAGTGGCTTGATTTCTGCACTCTTCCCAACAGCAGCAACATACTAGTCCCAGAGCTTTCCTTGCCTGTCTCTATCCTGACTAAAAGTCATACTCAATATGGCATTTACACCTAAATAAATAACCAGCTGCTTGGTTTCCTCTCCTGAGCCGTAAGCGCTAGAACGAAGAAAGCACTGCTCAGCTGCACTTGGGAAACCTACTAGAAGAGACAGAAGGGGAAAAAAAAAATAGAATTAACCATGGCACATCCAAATCAAGGCATCTGGGAAAAATGACGGCTGCCTGAGGACAACCCAGACCCGCTGAGCATCACCAATGTAACACCGCCGGTGGGTCCCAGGCCAGGACTGCCCCCATCCCCCCCGCCGTCTCACCGGGCCCGTAGAACTTGCTGCCTTTGGTCACGTCGAAGACTTTGCCGTTGACAGCCAGGAGGATGCGAGGGTTGCGAGCGCCGTCGAACTCGCGCAGCTGCTCCAGGGAGAAATCCCGGCGCTTCATGCGCGGCAGCGCGGCGGCCTCGCCCTGCCGGGCCGCGCCCCCCGGCCCGTTCCGCGTTCCCCAGCGCAGGTACAGCCGGTAGGCCGCCAGCAGCGCCAGCGCCAGCAGCCCCACACTCAGCAACATCT
>VXAC01003491.1:160974-214717 GCA_013399225.1 Rhipidura dahli
GGGCGGGAAGCACCGGGAACGGCGGGAGGGGCTGAGGGCGCCGCGTTAGATCCGCGGGGCGGGGATGGCGCAGGGTGCGTGCAGGAGCTGTCTGTTCCCTGTCGGGGGGGAAAGGGTCGAGGGCCGGCGGTATTTGGCCACCGCGGTGCGGCCACGTCGTGCAGCGCCCGCTGGGCAGCTGCTGGGTGAGCGACACGTCTGCCTGCGCAGAGCTCTGAGGCGGCGGCGCTGCCCGCCCGGGTGACACAGGGCCGGCGTATGAGGCGGAGGAGGCGAAGCCTTTGCAGTGGGCTTAGGGGGCTGCTGGGTGCACTGCGCTGCTTAGGGTAAACGTAGCCTTCCATTTTTGGTCGCCAGAAAGCGGGGTGATTGCTCACAGAGGGCTGATGCGCTGGGATCACCTCGCGTGCTGTGAAATCTGTCGCTGGCAGCGCATAGATGGCTCCCGGGTACCTCGTTACGTACTAGCCGTGCTCGGGAGTGAGTTTGCTCAGTTAGGCGAGGAGAAAGACTTCTTAAGGTTTTTATTATTCCCAAGGGGGAGAGGGTGCCCGTAGATCCTCTCAGTAGGACACCTGGGGAGAAGACAAAGACCTGGAAGCAGAATTTAGCCCTTCTGCACCTGTCACACTGTGAACGTGCTCCCAAGCAGCACTTCACATCTCATGGGATAATACAGAGAGCGACTCCATGAATGTGTAACAGGGCCCAGGGAATGTAAGCCTGGCTCAGCAACTCTCTCTGCGGCTGGTGCAGGGAGTACTTTGGACTTGAGAAACGCTGTCACTCCATGTAACTCCGTGGTGCTGAAGCATCCCTAACTAACGCCAGCCTTAGGAGTAATTCACAATCTTGTAACTCGCTTGGAAAACTCAGATGTTTTTCTGGGAAGACAGTGCAAGGGACTAAACGCAGTGGGAAATGACATTAAGGATACTTGGCATTTACATGAAGCCCCGAGTTTTCAACACCCTGTGTAATGATTAGGTGCTTAATCTTCTGCCCTCTGAGCCGGTTCGGTAATGACTACCTCTGTGAGGAAACAGGATAAAGTTCTTGCTAGTTAAAGACCTGCAATTAAAATACTTACCACTATTCTCCTTAACCCAGCAGGCTCTATTTAATATATGTATAAGTAAACACTATTAAGAAAGTCCTTTTATCTGAACAAGTCACAGCTTGATCATGTTTAACAACAGTTTTTATTGCAGAATTATAGCATGTTTAAATTGTCTGGGCACAGCTATGGTGCAGATCAGAAGAAGACAGAGTCGCAGTCTTATCTCTGGATTTCCTTCCCTCCTAAATTTAATACAGATTTTCCCACATCATCTTGATGTGTTTTCTTAACTTCCTTTGTATTTCAAAGATGGGTTCAGAAAACAAAAACAAGTGGTAAGGGATGTGAAGTATTTTTACCCATCTTCCTAGAAAGATCTTGCCTCTAAATTCATCCAGAATGGCTAAATCTTTCTCACGTTTCTTTGAAAACCTGTGGTTTCCCACTGCATGAATGCTATGGTGTGCTAAATTCCTTACAAGCAGGAATACTTTAAGAAATCAGTGTGGCAACTCCAACCATTCATTTTAATCTTCGTTTCTTCTGTTCTGGATGCCTTCTTAAGAGATTATGTTGCTACCTGGGCTTGGCTGGGACACCTTGGCTTAGGTTCTGTGAGCCTTGGTGGCTATTTTTGATCCCCAGATAAGAGCTGGAAACCAAGAGGAGTTTCAGGAACCCCCTCCCTAAGGACATGAAATAATTTAAAAGACCACATTGAGACGAGTTGTACTTGAAAGAATTTAAACACTAGAAAATAGACAAATACTAAATAAATATGAATTAGACTATTTCCAAAACTGTCAAATTTTGTTACTGTGCTGTTAGCTTGACCTGCCCAAGAAATGCCAGAAAACACAGTTTCTCCGCTATGACTTTTTCCAGTGTTTCTTCCTTGCCTGACTGGTTTGCCAAGACAAAATGTCTGTTCCTGTACAGTGTAAGAGTTACACAACTGATAAATGGTCTCCAGAAGTCTCTCAGCGTTACTGTGCTGCTTCTGCTGTTCTTTACCTGCACTTCTCAGTGGTTATTTAAGTGTGAGCAAATCTTATTTTGATCTAATTGACAGCCAGCTGTCATAGATCCTGATCCATAATTGGGAAGCCCAGGTATCGCTAATGTGTGTAATTGCAGGTGTCAGGGGAGTACTTGCAGCAATACGATTGAAGGAGTGAAAGGAAAGTTGGGCACTGTGGGTTTTCTGTGGGGAGAAAACCCTCAGAATTTTTCAGATTCTGAGATCTAAACACAGCTAGTTCATTCATATGGATTGGATCTGAAGAGCAAACAAAATAGTAATAATATTTACATATGACACTTTCCCATAAAGTGGCTTAGTAAGCCCTGAAAAAATGTATGAAAGAGGTTTCTAATTACAGATGTTACAGTTTTGAGTAATTACTTTAATTTTATAGGGTTTTTTCCCCCATAAGAAAATTTAAAAAACCTGGAAAGTGAATAACTCATCACTATATTCACACTCAGTCTCACCTTGTTCTCCTTCCTCATCTTCTGGATGACTTCTCCGTTAGGAGGTGAATGCCTCAGCTCAGAGTTGCGCTGGTCACTTTTTCTTTTCAAACACTGTTTGTTACAGCCTCAGGAAAGAAGACTAAACTGAGGGAAAAGCACAAGGAGAGCACAGCTTTATGAACAGAAATTGAGCTCTGATGCCGGCCACTCATGGCTGAGGCCTATTTTCCATCCATTTTGAAGCTGAAGAAACATCTCTTACCATACAAGGACAGGCTACATTCAGGATGGATTAGGAGGTGGACTGTGTGTGAAGTAATGCAAGGATTTCTGAATAAATTTGGAGTCGCAGAACAATCAATCAGCTCCATTGATTTGGGTATTTTTAAACCCAGCTTAATGTATGGGATGCACTGACAATTTTGTTTTAAGCTGATACAGCTTGGAAACATTGATGAGGTGAGTGCAATGCTTGATGTCTTATTTCAAAATGGTACCTGCCTGAATTCCTTTACACAAATTTATTTCATTTTTATTTAAAGTTCTACATGTAGACCTATCTAAAATTGTTTAATATCATGTTTATAATGAAAGACTGTTGGATTATTCAGGAATTTCATTTAAAATATTGAAAATACAGTAGGAAGAGTCACATAACAAAATTCATATTGGCCCACTGTGCTTGGTTTGGGCTAGAATAGGGTTAATGTTCTTTGGAGTTATGGGTATGGAGCTCAGTTTTTCATTGGTAAAAAATCAACTGTTATTTCTTAGTCTTTGTATATGGTGTTTTTCATTTTAACTCTTGGGATTATCCTTATAAAATGCTGCTGTGCTTACACGTGCATGTTGTTTTGTGGGATCAAAGTGAAGGAACCAGTGTCTCAAGCCAACATCAATTTTTTTTTAGCCATATCTGTTACAGTGTTGGTTTTTCCTGGAGAGATTGGCTTCTGTAAAGGGCAAAAGCCGTTTAAGCAGCTTACATAGAAGTTTGTGGCCTCTCTTCCATCCCAAAGTCCACCTCATTATTGAGGAGGGAGAATGGTAAATACACAGCCAAGTGTAAATGTGTCACAGTAGTGACCTATATATTTTAAATAGGCACCATTCATACAATTCGATGCCTTTTCTTTGGTGTGGTGTCATACTCTAGAACTGCATCATTCACACATAATGGGAAACAGATTGAGATAGAGTTGTCGTGATAATTCGACCTTTTCATTGGACAAAGCGTGTCAGGGTTTAAAGTTACCAAAAGTCAGTCTGTCCTTGTAGGTAATTTTTTTTTTTCCTTCTCCTTTTTGGAAGGGTGTGTGTGAAAACTGTGCACACACATACAGCTCCTGTTCTTTGGCAAGCAGTCATAGCAAGGGGTAAATCGCTGAGGTCCTCTGTGGCAAAGTCCATGTTTATTTCAGGCTTTGCCCTTTGTATTTTTCTATTTTTGATGAGGAAAGGGGAGGAAGTTGAGGAATACAGTCAGATTCTGTTTATCAGGTAGGATTGTTTACATCAGCAACTCATCAGTAGCTTTTGCCACTTTCTAATAAATACTACCTACAAACCTATTGCACAGCCAGAATTTTGGCTGATTTGATGAATAAGGTGAATTTTGCTGGGTCATTTCTGTTGTTAGCACTCACATTCACTGATACTGGTACTGATACTGATACCACTGGTCATAGTATTGTCACCAGAGTCTACAAAACCTTTTCATTGGCTGAAGACATTCCTTTGCTGGAACAGAACACCTTTTCTTTTCTTAGACAGCACGGCCTTTGTGTTGCAGTTTGTAAACTGGGGCCTTTATCAGAGGGAAGCCTGACAATATTTTTCTTTGGAATCTCCGATCAACAAATTCTCTAATTTTCCATGTCCTCAGGGAATGGAAGGGCCACTTAGGAGGCTGAGCAAAGCCACTGCTATGGATAGCAAAGAATTGTATCTCATTCCCAGTGACATTGCTGGGGAGATGCCAAAGAGGAACACCAAATTCTAAAGTTGCAGCAGGTACAACAGGAACAAAGGATAAGAAACTGACAACTTAATGCCATGAGGAAAAATGAGGAAAGAAGGCACTCGCTAGAAGGACAACAAATAGTTTCCAGCATCTAAACTTTTATGTGCAGATATAAATTCTATAAAGACTAATTACAAGGTCCCTGAGACATAACTTGTATGGTGTAGCACATAAAAGTTATGACAGTGCCTTTACAGAGTTTATTTTCACAGATTTCACTTTAGCTTTGGTCTGCCAAACTCTACTAGGTAGTTAAGACCAGGGATTTGTTAGCTGACAGAAGGTTTGATGGCCTTGCTCTTAAACATTTCCTTTTATATGTGTTCAGTATTAATGAAGTTGCTTATTCACACATTTTTTGTTCACTTAATCATAAAGCAATGGCCATCATGCCAGAATTTTTGAAGAAGAGTAAAGCAACCAACCTGTAAGATCAGATATAACAGCATCCTGTGCTCGCAGAAAAGCACATGCCAAGATTTATGTTTAATTTGACATGTCATCTAAAAAAGCAATCAACCCTGACCTGGTGGAAACCTTACAATGATTCTGTTGTTTTACAGCTGAAATTTATGGCCACCTAAGCTAAAGCTTGTAAAAGAAGAAGCACCACAGGCCTCTGTAAAGCCTCAAAACATACGGACTTGGTGGTTCCAGACTATTTTTCCAGCACCAGACCACCCTGTATATCAGCAGTAAACTGCTCCCTAAAATGGCCTCATCTGAATACAGATAGTCATTCTAATTTTAGTCTTCCTGATTCTTTTCAAAAGCATGGATGCTTCCCAAAAGTGTGAGTCAGCTCAGACCAACTCCTAGCAAAAGTTTACAAGATCAAAACCGTGGCAGAGTCCTCACTTTCAGTTTCTCAAGTGAAGGTGCAAAATGGAGCAGGCTACAAACTACTGTAAACTGTTGGTAGCATGAAAGGAAGTGTTGTCCTCCCTGCCAAACCCATGTTCTGTTTCAGCAGTGGCTGAGAACAATTGCTGATTTTTCCCTGCGGGTCCCTCCTCGTCTGGGACTTGCTTCTAAGATAATGTCAGGAGAAGGTAGATGAGGTTTACCCAAGTTTGTTAACAATTGCTAATCCACAACTGCAGGCAATGCCACTGGTTCTGAATAAGGTTCCAGTTTGTTCTTTCAGTGCTTGACACTGCAAAATAGTGGTTTTGACATAAGTGTGACCAAATTCCTCAAGACATTCAGAACTGGAGTTATACTTCTGGTGTTAAAACTTTTGGGAGGAAAAGTTATTGGCCTGACTTTTTCTGGGGGGAAGTACTCCCTGTGGTAGTTTATGTAGACAAGCCTTGTTTGAGAAGAGACAGCTGTATACTTTTGGGAGTAATCTAGATCCTAGAGTGATGAGAGGAGTGTAATTATTGTGTATATAATAAATGCACTAAGTATTTGAAGACTTGAAGGACAACTGGAAAGACGAAGAACATAATTTTTGTGTTTTGTTACATTTTCTTGATTGTACATATTAGTCTGAGAACATCTGAGGCTAGATTCAGAGTTTCCATTTCAGAAGTGGGCAATGCTAGATACCTTGCAAGTCATTGGTTATTAAAACCTTTTTGCAAGAAGTAAATAATACTAAGAAATTAAAATAGGAGGCCTTGACCTGTGTTTTGCACTCACCTAGCAGGCCTGTGTATGACAAATATACACAAGACACTGGAAAAGCAGGCTTAGTGTGTGTATATCCATCTGTTATCTCTGTACCCCTGTGTCTTCCTTTTGGTTTTGAGTAATGACAGGGACTAGGCTGAAACTGAGTGAGAAATTCATGTTCCAAAGAAGCAATGCAATACTATAATTTGATGATCAGTTTGTTAGGATTGGAAACGGGGGACATTAGAAATGGCCTGAAGAGGGTCAGAAAGGGAGATTGTCTTTAACAGAAGTAAATATTTGGGAACTTTGCTGTTAAAATCTATGTTTGATGCAGTCTTGCAGAAGTGATCTCAGAGCCTAAACTTTTCCTCCAATGGTAGCAGCAGCCACGTACTTGTAGTGATTAGTGCTGAAAAGGGATTCAGGTATGCAGAAGTGCATAGGAGAGCTCAGGCACAGCATAAAGCCTGTGCAGGACTGTGAACTGTTGGAAGTCGGAGTAACCTGTTTCCTCCATCCCAGTGCCCTCTGTGCCTGCAAAGAGGTGAAAAGTAGCACAAAAGTGCACGAGGTTGTCTCCAGTGGAGCAGATGTACTGCCAGTCCAACATCTTTATTGCAGAGGGATGTTGCAGTCTGCTTTGCCTTGTGTGTGTTAACTTCTGCCAACAGACCATAAAGGTACACATCACGTACACCAGTGTTGTGGAAGAGGCATTGGTGCTCTCTGGAGATCATGTTTTTCCCTACTTGAAGAACCATTTTGCTACAGTGGACTCATGGCACACAAGTATTTGTCAGGGAGATTTCAAATAATGCTGTATTCTTTATTTGTGCCCATCCTAAAATAATTAAAACTCAATTGATGTGTAGAAGAGAATGAAGCAATGCAAGGTTGTGGTTCTGCAGTAAGTCATATGAAATTTATGAATGTGGGGTTTCCTGGCAGTTGAAAGTTGATCTGTATTGGTGTGAGCACATGACTGCATTTTTACCAAATGAGCCAGAGCATTTGTTACATTGTTTATTCAGGGTTTATGCCAGCTTTCTGTCAGTTGAGCTGGGTAAATTATGCCTGATCCATCACGAAGTCAGAGTGGTACAAAGAGAGAGTATCTCATCTGGTAGGACCTCTCCTGGGACAAAATTATTTCTTCAAGCTATTTACTATCACACAGAATGATAGCCTACCACCCTAATATGCTAGAAACCCTGCAAAGACCTTAGAAAAATCTGTTTCAAGTCAAAGCTTGTCTATATCAGATTAGCTGTAAATAGACTGACAGAAGGAAAGAAGGGGAGAGTCACAGATTCACATTATATTTTACAACTTAGCCAAGTATAGAAATGTTCCAGAATATGATTTGTATAGAAATACTGAGTGTACTCATGTGTAAATATAAATAATGAGGTGGGGAAAAAATGAGTCATAATGACAGTTAGAAACATAATTCTTGAAATTATTTGGTGAGGTTTGGGCCCACATTGTGAAAGAAAAAGGATTTGATTTTGTGTTTCCCACCGTATTTCAGCTTTTAAATGTAGCTTCTGTGTCATATTATGAATACTTGGCATTTCATTCTGAAGCTGAATTGTCATGACAGTAGTTGTGGGAAAGTGAAGATAGCAAACCAGAACGTTAGAGTGTGAGCCCAATGATTTTTGAGATCTTCTAAGCTGGAGGGCCGAATCCATCTGTGAGTGTATGCAAGTTTTACCAATTGTCATATAAAATAGACTGAGGTCATGTAAGACTTTTGTTGGGATTTTGTTAATTTTCATTCATATGTCATTAGAATTTATTTACTTATTTTTGTCAGTGCACCATTGGCAGTCTTTGGCCAGGGATTGTGACTGACTGCAGTGCAACATTCAATGACAGCACTGCCTAGCACTGTTCAGGCCACCCTGGCTGCCTGTTTCTGCCTGCACCTGTACTGCAGTCTTTCCTGGGCTGGGACAGCAGGGTTTTGGGTGTTTTCTAGACTAGCCTATGGAACAGAATTAATTGAAGACTAGCAGGGATTATGACAGCTGGTGCTGCCACTGATTTTTTTTTTTCCTCCAAACTATGAAGTATATGAAAACAAATGGAGCTAGGAACTTAGAGCAGACCTGGTGAAAGGGCGCAATGGCAGTGTGGAATAAGCAGAAAGGAGTGTTATACCTGACAAACTTAAGGTAAGAGCATACCTGTACCTCCATCCCAGGCATAAGTTAAAGTAGGAAAAATATCTTGGAGCAGATGCAGTTGTATGGATACTAGAACACTTGGAAAATACAGCATGTGCGGGGGGCTGTAAATCAGATTTGTTGTGGTTATGACTACATCTATACCAATGGTGCTGGTATAACAGTATGAATAAAAATGTCCTCCTAACCGAGAGAGTGATGCTAATAAAAGTTTTACAGGTGCAAGACCCCTAAAAATTGGAATCAGTAATCAATAAGCAACATACTCATCTAATGTAAACATTGCACACCCCAAATTAAACAAGAAATCCTGTTCAGGTCTGAGTTTGTAGAGCTGTTACTCTACTAAGATAGCACTGTGGGAGAATGCAGAAGTTACTTTTTTAGAAGTTGAAGAGCCGTTTTATTCCCTGCATACATTTTGGTGAACTTTCCAAAATCAGTCTTGGCACAGCTGAAGCATCTTTATCATTCTTCCATTACTACTACTTCTACCACTATTACCTCTTAAAAGCTTGTGTTTGTTCTCCAAATGGGACCAGATTGTACAGAGAGATTGGTATTTTTAACAGGGTTTTCTGTGGAGGAATAACCTGGGCTCCTGGCAGCGCACTGCTATTCAACTCCTACAAAACACTCCCATCACTCATTCCAGACACAGACTTGAACTCCAGACCATTCCAATGTAATCTGCACCAGTGGTGCTATTTTAACTGCAATCACATTACATTATATGCAAGTACTAAAGCTGTGCAAGAAAAGAACTTCAAACACCCTTTAGGGTTGAATTTTGCAAAAAGCTCATCAGCAGAAGACACTTCAAGCGAAAGTTGATGAAATATACTAAGTTAAGGTCTGATGATACATAGCAGTTTGCTACATATGAGGATACTTAACCCAAAAAGGGATTTATGTATTTGACTTCTACCTGCAAGAGAAACAGCTGCTGTGCTGTTTGTGATTCCAGTGCACTTGGGATGCAATGGATCCAGCTGCTGTGCAGCAGATATTATAGAGGCATTCTCTTAGACAAGCTGTTGTGGATGCTTAGAGTCTCAGGACTGACCACAAATCCTAAAGGAAAGGAGCTACCAAAGATTATTGAATATGGCTGGCCCCAATACTCCCAAGAGGATCCAATCTCCTTAAATGATAAGGCCTGTTAATTTGGGGTTAACCAGGTGGGAATTAGTCATGTGAAAAAAGAAACCCATGCGTGTGATTTCTCCTGATGCATTTTCTTATGGAATAATGGCAAATTCGTGTAACACCACACTCTAGGAGTCAGAATTTTCCTCTGCCACTTCTGTGCCCTTGCCATGATTGCTGTGCTGAACTCCTGCATCTTCTTGCTCTTTGTGTAGAAAAGGCAAAAGTACAGGGAAGACTAGAATTCCAACTTTTTGAGGCCACTTATGAATTGAGCTTGGTCACAGGCCCTGGTGCAACATCGCATTAGAGCAAAAGATGTGAAGATATCCAAAAGGAAAACTCACACATGCTGGGCCTTTATCAGAATCCAAAATAAACAGGGTATTTTGAAAAGACATTGACAATTTACTTTTCCATTTTGGCCATGGACAATATGGAAGAGAATAGTTAGTGGGATGTGACTACACACATGGGGGAGGAGTATACTGAGGGATTTTTGATATGCAGAGACTTGATTTCTCAGGAATGGATGTAGCCCTGTGTTCCTCCACCTTCCTGTTTCCCTTCCTCCCAACATCCCTGTTGCTGTCTGATCTTCTCTCAGAGAAATACTCTGGCTGTAAGCTGCACTGTAGAAGAATTTATTAAGAGCCATTTCTCTTACCATTGTAAGATATTAGTGTAAATACGATGCTGTGTGCAAATAGCATTTATTTAATTCCTGGTGCTCTTAACATGTCATGTGTACAGGTTTTGTATAGGTCTAATTGGCCTTTTTTAGATACAAATCTGTAAAAACCACATACCTCTCACATTGCACTAGTGAGGCAAAATGCACAGAAACATTTTACACAATTTATAATTGTATGCAATTAATATAATTGCTATACTGTTAACTCCCAGCGTGCTCAGAGCTCATTGCACAGCAATGATAATGACACACCTAACTTCGGATTTGCCCACAGATGATAGAAAAGGAATTCCCCCAAACAAAAAGTGCTTGGAAAGGTTCTAAAGCGAGGCAAAACCCCTTTCTGACATCCTGGGTAGGTCTCTTAAGGTCTTCCAGCCTTACAGAAAATAAGAATAATATTGTTCTTGTAAATAAGAATTTTTTTTTGTTTGTTTTTTGTTTTGGAAAGATAAATTAAGGCCTTATACCTATCCTTATCCTTCTCAGTGTTTCCTGAATTGAGGCCTTGCTTCCCCAGTGTCAAGGCTTCCCATGAGCTCTGTTCTGCTATAAGAGATACTGAGAAAGGGTGAGAGCATTTCCTGTGCTACAAACAAGCTCCTATTTCCCTCACTGCTCTCATGCAACCACTAGCAGTGTCAGAGCTATGGATATTTCCTTAATTTCCAAAGCATTTGAAATAAGAGGTGGGAAAAGACATGTGATCTCCACTATCAGGAAGGAGTCTCAAAACCCAAGGTCAAAACCTTTACTACTGAAGTTAGAAAGACTGACAATTGAACAGAACTCTTCACCTTCCAGGTATTGCTTCTAAACACTGCGCTTCTCCAACCACCTGTGTTATCAAGTGTTCACCTGTCATAGTTTAGTGGGGAATTAAAGTTAAAAGTAAGGGGATTTTTTTGGTGACCTTATGAGCTTGAGGAAGTAGATAAATGATAAAACAGACAGGCTGAGGCTTTGCTTCTTTTAGCTGCTCTTTCAGTCCTGAGCATTACCCAGTTCAAATCCTTGAAGCCTCATCAGTCATGCACATGGCACTCCTTGGTGACAGAATTGAAGAATAATATAATTTGAAGGGATTTAATAATTTAATTTGAAGGAATCCTGGAAGTCACTTGGTAAATCTTGGACCAGAGCAGGGCCTTTTGATATTAAATTGACTGGGGCCTTGTCCTGCTGAGTTCTGAGGAATGGAGAGCCAAGAGACACCTCTGAACAACCTGCTCCAGTGTTGGACTATCTTTATTTTGATTTTTTTTTCCCACAATAGCCGTTCTGTCTGTCCTACAATCCATCTGTCCTACTATCCAATCTATGATCAAGACCATTTTAGGAAGTAATTTTATCTCTTCTGAATCTGCTGCACTTGTCTGTTCTTCGGGTCCTGGACTCTGATGCTCAGGGAGCACAACTGGCAGGAAATCTTGAGTCAGGACACCATAGAGTTATCCTGGGAATCCTTCTGGATGTTAAAGCCAGAGAGAGTTTTGTACATTGCTTTGGACAAGATCTTAGGATAACTCCCACTGAGCAGCTGAGCTGAGGAGCAATTTTGCTAAAGGTAGTCAGGAAGGTTAAGGTTTGCACTTTGGTGGAACCCAAATTTGATATGTGTTAACTTTTGTTTTCCCTTAGGCTGGTGATTTGCAGTCAGGTGCTAAGAACACTGTCATTTCTCCAATCCCTGCTCTGCTCCCAGAAAGTCAGGAAAATTCCCTGACAAACACTGGTAGAGGATTTCTGGTGCCTCAGTTTATTGCAGTACTTGAAGTTGTGGACCACAGCCCTGAAACTGGCCAGTGCACATGCAGGTAAGCAATGCCAGGATGGACAACAGCAAATGTGTTGTTCCATGCACACTTTTGCCAGCAGGAGCCCATTTCCAGGCATCGCCAGGATCCACCTCCACTGCCGGCTGCTTGTTCCTGAAACCCTTTCAGCTGTGCCAACACAGCTGTATGTGTTTATGTTTGGGAACTGGATCATGAGACTGAATCAGGTTAAACTGACTAACAGTGCTTTTTCTTCAGAATTTTTCTCTAATACCTGTTAAATTCCCTGGACCTGATTCGGAGGGTGACCTTAACAGGCAGTTAGTTTTGTTGGTAAAAGTCATATGGCTCTTGAGGGAACAGGACAGGCAGCAAGGAGGGAAAAATGGTTGGAAGTACCTTAAGTAAATACTGCTGCCAAAGGCAATGTATCTCCAAACTGACAGCCTTGTGATGCTGCTGCTGCCAACTTAGCTGAGCTACTGCTGCTGTGTCCATCCTACAGTCAGCCTCTGCAATGCTGCCAAGTCCATGTACTCATGTCAATTTGCTCATCAACAGTGGTAAGCTAAAGGTTAAATTTAAAGAATGAGGCGGAAAGGGATCCCTCAAATATTTGTGAAGTTTTTAAAAAGGAATTCCTTGCTCTTTACGAGCACAGTGCTGCTGAATTTGCAGAGCAATGCTCTTTGCAGTTGTGGAGTAGAATCTGAATTAGCAATGTATTTAAAACTGAGGTCCTCATTTAAATTTTTATGTTAATTTTCCACTGATGTCACACAAGTGTACTGCAGGAATAATTTTACTGAAATCACAGACATTTCTGTGTCCCTTGTGAAGTAATTTCTACCTGTGTAAAATGCATGTGAGATGTTACTAAATCAAGTCAGTATTTCTTTACTGTCTTGACACCCATATTGCAGTGATGTAAATTGTTGCAATATGAGGCATCAGTGAATAAAATTGCACTAGAATAAAAGTTTTGTGTCAGAATTTGATCCCATATAAGTGTTTTGTACTGTTGTTTTAATGGAACATTACAAAATTGAAAAATCATTAGTAGTCCTGCCAATGCTTTAGCATTTAAAAGGTCCTATTTTCTATTTCCCCGTAGTCCCTTTATGCCACTCCATTAGTTTCAAAAAGGCTATAAAGAGAGCACATTTAGCCACTTGGGAATATTTTCATTTCTGTGTTACTCTTGCCTTTGGCATAGTGGATATGTTAGGTTGTGGCTGAGGAGAAAGGGTCACGGCTGGCCCGCCCCCTTGTTCCAGCTATTCTTGGCTGCTGGAACAGCTCCTGGGGGCCCCAGGCTGCCAATTGTACTAAAATTGCTGGTAGCCTTAAGACTATTCAAGTAGTAATTAGCCACCAAATGTGGGTAATTGTGACAGAGTCTAGCTAATACTGCTTTTGTCTAACGGACTAATTAAAGGCTGCACATATGAGAAGAAGAGAAAAAAACCACTCTTCTTTTATGAAAAAGAATTATTAAGAAAGAAAATTTGTACTAGTATTAAAAACAAAAAGTTCTGTTTCTTCTAGCAGGATCATAGAAGTTTTTGATAATTAATCTTGGAAAACAAAGCACGACTTCATTCTTAGATGAAATGCTTCATTGTGGCACACTTTCATGCTCTTCTTTGATTTCATTTAAAAATATATCTATTTTTTGTAAAAGCATTGTTCAGTGCAAGAACATATAAAAATTTTTATTATTATTCTTGCCTGTGAAAAATCAGGAGTTCTATTTGTGCTATCAGACATAGTTTGAATTTAAAGAAGCCCAGCTGGAGATATGTCATTGTGGGTAGCTGTGAACTGTTTCTCCCTCTGTACAAAATGGGATGGGGAAGGGGAATAATCACCTGCTGGTCTGGCAAGACTACAGCCCTCCATGCATCAGTAGAGCAGCGTTTGCTGTAATTTGTACCTGTGCTCCTCCCCTCTGCTGCTCCTGCAATCAGCTGTGAATAGCTCCATTCCAGCCCTTTTATGTCGTGTGTGTCTTCAGTGGCACTCTGATATTTGCTAATGCAATCATAAAATCTCACATCTCAGCTAAATTTTCTATGCCTTTAGCTGTGCTGCAGGCAATAGCAGGTTCCTGAACTGCAGGAGTTCTATCTATGGCTGATTATATTTACTCTTTCTCTACTCTGAAGTAGATCACAGTTAGAAGTGGGCAACCACAATGAGGCCCTTGCAAGACCAGCAGATTGAAAAGCAAACAGCTCCCTTTCCTTCCTCCTGCCCAGCTAAAACAGATTGTTTTAGAAAACACTTCCTTGTGTTCTGAGATGCTGCAGTGTCACTAATACCCTCTCAGCCAGCACTTCCCAGCCACCAGCAGCCACCTGGCCACCCTGAACAGTCTCTTTCTTTCTCTTTGACCTGTAGAACGTGTCTCAGATACAGCAAACCACTTAGAGCGTCCTGCCTTGTGAAGTGACCCGCATATGCAGACATTCTGCAAAGTTCAAATCAGACTGAATTCCAGACATTTTACAGGCAGGAATACAAGTGTTGCCTCATTGTGGCAGCTGCTATAAAACTCCTCTTTTATAGCCTGCTTCAAAGAGCAGCTGATATAGCCTTGTCTCCCTGTTTAAATACCTTCTTACTCCGTGTTCTGAAAGTGGATTAGAAATAACGCATTGCAACTGCTCTTCTTGATCCAGAGCAAAAGGAAACAAAGCTCTGCAACTGGCTGCAGACTCCAGCTAGAATGGGCAGTTTATGGTTGTCTTGCTGGGGATCAGCTGAGTTTGTGGCTAATACTTGCTCTTTTTTCCTGTATCCTCTCCATTGATTTGCACTCGGAAGTTCATCTAAGTGAAATGTCCTGCCCTGGTGTGAGAGTTCCTGTGGATATAGGAGGACATGGTAGAGCTCTTTGAACTAAAGATTTGGATGACTGAATGGCAGCTCATGAAAAGGCTCTTTGGTAGAGAGCAGCAGTGGTTTAACTGGTTTAACAGGACAGTCCAATCTGAAAGAGTCTTCAGGTGGCTTTGACTGCTTTTGAGTCTGAGGATGAAAGTTCCGTGCATGATGTCTGTGGAAAGATGTCAGAAGGCCCATGACACAGGGTTTCATCTCCTTGTTTCCAATCTTTATAACAGCAATTCTCTTCTCCTTGTATTAACAATTGGAAGCATCTTAAAAACAAAAGGCAATCGTTGCAGCCCAGAGGAAGGGAAAAAAGTAGAAATTGCTCAGTAGCCTCATCACTCTTTTGTACAATTCAGGAAAGAAGAACCCAAAAATAGGAACAGTGATGTCTGTACTTTTCCAAGAAGTTTGACAGCTGATTGTTGCAAAATGTGGAATATATAAAATTTTCTTAAGAAAGGGTGTTCTTATATGTTTGATCTTTGCATAGTGTCAAGCCAAAACAGTGAGAAAGGATATTGAATCTGTGAAACAGGTAGCAGCTAGCAAGATCTAAGTGATGTCCAGGTATTAGAAAGACAAATTACTTGTTGGTAGAATTGCCTTGTTAAGGTTTAGGGCTGGAGATGCTTCAATGATCTCAGACCAGGATGTACCACTGATAGAGGACATAAAGAATGCAGAATTTACGACATTTGGCAGGACCCCCAAGATACGGAAGGAACTAATAACTCTAACTCAGCAATTGTGCCATAATCAGCTCCAGCTGGATAAAAGGTAATTCTGGCAAGGGTAAATCTGTGGCCAACCCATAGACCACCAACCCAAGAAACCCACTGACCCCAAAAGAAGAGAAAGACTGAGCAGGCAGACTGATCAGAATTAGAAGTGAGAGAATCCTTAACCCATAGAAGATAGAACACTAATTAATAAGAGAACAATGTTACTTGTAGCCAATGAACACTAATCCCTTTGTTTGCTAAAATGTGTAAATTGTAAAAAGTTCTGGTAGCTGGTGTGCTTAATTTGTGGAATATCACTGAGCACCCAGGCTTGTGCAACTCTGAAACAAATAATCAATGTCCTTTTCAAGTGTGTAATTATTGCCTTGTTGCACACTGGGTAGTGAACCCAATTTGTGTGGCCAGCAATATAAGCTACATTTTAGAAATACTTGTTCATCATTATTCACATAACTTTGCAGAGATGGAAATTGGGGCTTCTGTACAAGTGCCGCCTTGCAGAAGAGACTGCAGACTTGATGAAGTAAATTAAATTAATAATACTTGATAAAGTAAAATTAATAATGAACAAGTAGGTTCCACCTGGATACATGAAAAAATCCACACTCTTAAAATTTTAGAAGACAAATCTGTGGCTTGGATTGGGGTTTTTGCTTGGATTTTAATGGACAGTAATTAGTAGCTCACATATGAGAAAGCTGAATCTTTTTTTCCCCCTTGTTCAGCTGTAGAGCTGTGTTTCCCATACCTACAGTTGGGCATCATGTCATGGGGATGAGTCCCTTCTTTGTTTCTTTTTGCACTAAAGTATTGGTGTTCATACTTTACATCTTTCCCAATGAGCCTGGAATTCCCTTTTCTCTTCAAGTAACACAACTTCAAGTAGTACCAGTGCCTGACCATTCCCTTTCCTCCAGCCCGCATCCAAGACCAAAATGTCAGCCTGATGATGAGAGCACATAGAGGTTTGTGTTTAACTGCACTTGGCCACGGAAGAAATGAGGCCAGATCTCCTGCCTCTGACCAAGGGTTAATACCACTGTATAAATTGGAGCATTATCACCACGAGCAGATCCTTACAAACAGGGATGGAGAACAGGACAGGACAGCTGCTCTCCATGGCTGTGCAAGCAGATTGCCTTCAGCTGCCCGCGAGACCACAGGTACAGGCTCTAGGTATTTTGAGGGAGAAGTGTTTTTTTATTTTTAGATGAAACAGCATTGCCACTCCAGTTTATCTAAGTAGTCTGGCTACAGAATGCTGCTATATTTAGAAATCACTTAATGCAAGAAGAGCATCTTACAAAGAAAGGTCACAGTACATTCTCTGTTCTATTAGTACTGGGTTCTATAATTTATGCTAAACCACTCTTTTCCTCTTTAATTACCACACACTTGAGTGTACATTTTCCCTATGTAATTGTGGCCTTCATTTCCATCAATATTTGTCTCAAATGTACCCATAAAGACCATTTCACTGATTTTCAGAGTCATTAGCTCTGAGCTCATCTGGAGGCTGTTAATGGCAGAAAAGGAGATGCATCCTGGTACATGACATTAGAATACATATTGGTACATGAAATTAATACCCTGCATTGTCCTGCCCACTCCTTTTCAAGGAATCTGTTCCCTTATTAGGGTTGGATTGGCTGGCTAATGAGGGTGGATTTATGGCATGCAATCTGCACCTTAGCAAGCACTGTGAGACTTGCAGTTTTAAGGGGAAATACACCATGTAGCACACTTCCACATTTGATTTTCCTAAGCTTACATAAAGAACCAATTCATAAAAAGACATGCCTCATTGTAAAGCAGCAAGGATCAAAGTCAGGCATCGATAGCAGGGACACAGGACAAGGAGTCAATGAAGACCAGCAGAATAAGGGTAGGGTTACCCTGGATCAGGACCTGCTTTGTTGTGCCAATGAGCTCAGTTGGTCAGCTCTGGATATACATTAGATAGTGGGGAGACAAATCCATTCTTTCCAACTTCTGGCTTTGGAATTTGATTATGTATAAATAAAAGCAGCTATTCTCCAAAGTAGAAGGTGTATCAATTTTTTCATCTGTTTTTCAGGAGTTGCAAATTACTATTTTTCCTTTCAGATTTCTTCTTTTTCTTTCACATTTGCGTGGGAATTTGCTTTCACTGAGAAAAGGCTATGTGTGTCTGTGGTATCAGAAATCAAAGTCTGAACTGAGTACAAATGTGTTACAGAAGACATGGAAACATGTCCTGGTAGTCTTTGTGCCTTTAAAAAGCTAATCTGAAATGTCAGGAGATAAGGAACACCTATCAGCATGAGTGTATGTAAGCACTTTGGATGTGCAAAAAATAATTTAGCATGAGGTTTAGACATTCCAAATGTCGGGGTTGAGCACTGTGAGCACTATTAGCTTGTTACTTCCTCAGAATGGCACGCACAAATGCCCAAAAATCAAAGCCAAATCTCTTAAATTTTAAGAATATGCTACAATTTTTTTTTTTTTTTTTTTTTTGTGACAGAGAAAGTACATGATGTTAATTAAGTGAGGGGGATTCATATTGAATGTCATATGTCGTCCACACTTGCAGTGCTCCAAGCTGTGCTTTGCCTGTGCTGTGACTTAATGTGCTCAGTGGCATTGCACAGAACAGGTGGGAATCCACAGGCCTCAGCACAGAAAAGCCAGGCAGCCTTGGCAACAGTTTTCCTGGTATTTGTCATTGGGCTGTAACAGGACAGATTTGCTATTATGCTTTCAGGTGTGCAGTAACAGGGACTGATTGGTTCCTAATTTGAACGATTTTAGTGGTGCATCCAACAGAAATAAACCAATTTACCAAACAATCTGTGAGTGAAAAGACTCAGAGCTTTGCATCAGCTTTGTCATTTGTGAGCCTAACAGCTAATTGCCTGATAGAGCTCTACTTAAAAGCAACCTTTTAGGTATAGATACTTATTTCATATTTCCTAACCAGCATAGATTGAAAAAATTGCCATATCAATAGAATAGTGAGATTGTTTTGCAATTCTTTGGTTTTAGAATTTTAGACAAATATTCTATTCACAGGAGTAAACCGTTTGGTATTCAGTGGTTCATGCAGAATAAGAAATTGTTCCTATCTGAAGGAGGACCACTCCCAAACTGAGCTTGTGTCTCCAAGCAACTTGAACTGCAACATGTAATTTAGAAGCGCTTTAAAAATGTACTTTGTGTGAGCCAGTCCCCCATTATATACCCAGTGTCCTGTGTGAGCCAGAGGCATAATAGACCAGTAAGGTGGATGATTCACTTGATTTGCTTATGTAGGTGGTTAGATTAGTGGTACCAGTAATTCCATAGACTCTGTCTACATCGCCCTGTGTCATATTAGAATGCTGCCTCACCCATTTTACTGTCCTAGCTTGGAGCTGGCAGCTCCTGGTGCCACCTGCCCTGGAAGGAAGTCTGTGACCTAATCTCTGTGCCATGGAGGATTCCCAGTGCAGCAGCTTAGCAAAGGCTTTCCAAGTCAACACTGGTATGGGAAGATTGCTGCTTGTTTGGTCTGGTGTGATTAAAAGTGGACCAACACCTCGTTCCAGAACAAGGTCAGGAAATTAAAGGAGGTCAGAACAAGCCAAGAATAGCAAGTTATGCTCAGGGGCTTTGCAGGGGGAAGAATTCCTGGCTGAGGTATGATGTTTTCTGGGAGGATTTTAGCAGGGAATCACACACCTGTTTCATGACACTGTGGGCAGTAGGGAGAAGAGAGAAGGGATCTCCTTGCCTAGTGAGTGGTACAGAGGAACCTGATTTGTCACAATTTTGCTTTTAGGCAATGATATGTATCAGGCAGCCCTGGAGTTTCCAGCCCCATTCCTAGTCTCTGACTCAGTCATTCAATATTCTTGTTGCCTGACTTCATTCCTGCAAGATTGCTGTTTCTGTAATTGTCAGGAGGGGTAGGGTGAGAAGTGGGGTGGGAGAGAGGAGCCTGGAGCCTGCAGTCTGCAGTGCCAACTGTGGGGCTTTTATGCCAGATGGTATTCCCCCATCTGAGGTCAGGACAGCATATGGCATTCAGGAGTCCTGGCATGCCAGGGACACACTGCATTCATTTTGTGTCCAGTGATGGGCACCATGATTATTGTCAGTGTAAGAGGTGTCATTCCATCTTGTTCCATGATTTGTGTGATCATTGTAGGCAATTAATTCATGAAAATCAGCTCCTTGTCTTAGAATGGTGTTAAAGTGCACGCAGAACTTT
Source organism: Rhipidura dahli (assembly GCA_013399225.1). Taxonomy (NCBI): domain Eukaryota; kingdom Metazoa; phylum Chordata; class Aves; order Passeriformes; family Rhipiduridae; genus Rhipidura; species Rhipidura dahli. Next base: position 180,845 of record VXAC01003491.1, read on the forward strand.
AAATGTGGCTGCTCAGTTAGTTTCTTTGGGCCCTGTGAGTGGCTTTGTCTGCTTTTCTAAAAACTAACAGGAATTTAAGAATATGCTAGAAGGGCAGCAAAATCAGTGGGATGCAGAGGGATTTTCCTGCAGGTGTTTTATAATCCACGGCACTGCTGTTACACACAGAGAAGAAGTGAATTAGGCTGGGAAGGGGTTGTTGGTTGACAAAGGTCTGTGGTGCCTTTCATGCTTTGCTCCTACAGAGGACTGAAGGCAATAGACAGCAGCACTGAACCTGACCCAGCCTTCCTTGCCTGTGCTTCTTCCTCATTCATCCTGGCTGTGATAGGTACCCAGTAAGTCTCTCCCATGCAATTAAAGAGCCAGAGAACATTCACTCACTACACACAGACTCTGCATATGACCTTCACAACACAAAGACAAAAGAAAGTCAGGCGTGCAGAGTTAGGTTTGGTGCCACTCTAAATTGTTTGGGACAGCACAGGGTGAGGGCAGACAGGCAAAATGGCAAAACCACGTGACCCCCTTTTAGATCCTAAAAAATATAATACTCACAAAATACTCAGGAGTAATTCTAACACCTGCAATAGGAAGCAATAGAAAAGGAAATAAAGTTTTTATATTCATGGCTGACCATACTCTTAATGCAGGGCTTGTTTTACACTTACTATGGAGACCAGTGGGTTCCCATTCCAGAAAATGGTCAGGGAGCTTAAGCAAATACTGTTCTATTGATCTGTTCTATCTATTCTTAAAGAACATGAGCATTTTAACGTAGCATAAGTTTTAAAAATTAAGCAGTATTTTAAATAACTATGATCTGCCTGTGTTTGCAGACTGAACTATCAAAACCCCCCTTGCTTCTTCTCAGTACAATTTTTAGTGTTTGTACCCTAAAACTTTAATGCCAAATAATCACATTTGGAACTGACCTGTATGTTCTACAAACTAATTTTTCTTATCATTCTGGTTCATTTCAACAACTTAATTGTTCTAAAACTAAATTTATTGAAAAACAAGTACTCGATTGAAGAGGAAAAGCTAAAATCCCTGCTGGAACCTCGCTTTTTAGGCACAAACCCTTTTTTTGCAGAAAGCTTCTTCTGTCCAGAAGGGTAATTTCTTGCCAGTTGCTCACTTGTGCATCTTGTCTACAGTCAAAAGGTTTCACTGGTTCCATAAGTCCATCCAGTGGCTGCATATGGGAATTGCATATTTTCAAGGGTGAATTCCAATTTTGTAAAATTTAGTTTGTTAAGTAGTGTTGTTAATATTATTACTGTAAATAAACATGAACTGAAATGTAGAACTGGGATACTCCTGGCCTTTGCTGATAGGTAGATATATATATACCTGTAAAATACCCTTTGAATAATACTGGGAGTTGATTTGTTATTCCAGCAACAGGAAAAAGATAAAAGTTTATGATTATTTATTAGTATTTAAATTAATTGCATTCTAGAATGAGGAACAGAAACCTGCTGAGTGAAAAGTTTTAGCTTATTTTCATTCTGAACCTGAGACAGCTGAGGACATTGTGGCTCCTACCTCCTCATCTTAGATCTCATGCTTGGGTTTGTACTAAAGCAAACCTCCATGAAGTTACACCTTCTGATTATTAATTATGTTTTTTGTCAAGTGGCATAAGGTACTACAAAAAGTAATTAAAAATCTGAATGTAAAGAGGACAAGATCTGAACAGTGTGTTCCAGAAGTCACATTAAGAATTTATGCACAAACTATTTTCCAGAAAATCCTGCTTGTGTTCTGTATCCAATCTTGATGGGTCATCAGACCAAATCGGGCCAGCTGATCATTTGAGAATCTGTGATTAGTTGTAGCATTTCCCCTTGATGATGACAGCAATTTGAGCCTCAGTGCCTTGAACCCTAATTCTAACATCATTTCCCTTATTGCTACCAGCGCTGGGGTTGTAAGTGTGGAGAATATCAATGGAATACTTTAACCAGTTAGAAAAAGTCCATTCGCTAAAAGCCTTTTAATTCTCTGTTCTTAGCAAATACAGGCTTCTAAAATGTTCACCATCATTACTGGCTTTTTTCTTCCCATGAAAGTAAATGTATCTTTAATTTTGCCTTCTAGAGTGAATACATTATGATACAGTGTACAATTACACCATAGCCTATAATTTGCCTAGGGGTGCCCTGCTTCAGTTAGTGCATAGGCTGGGGAGGCGTAAATAGAGAATGACTTTTGTAACACCAGCCTAAATCTAGCTTTAAAAAAAAAAAATTAGCTGATTTATTTTTTCTATCTGCATAAATGAATTTTACCCTGGAAAGTTTCAGAACTGTGTCTAAGATATTTTGTGCATGTCAAAATTACCATATAATAACTATGGCACACTGTGGTACAGCAGTTGTCTTCATAATCCTTTCCAGGGTTTTGCACATTTCAGATCTTCGTTATTTTCAGTCTAAAATTGCCACTACTGAGGTTGCTGTGGTTGTAAACTCTAGCAGCTTCTCTTCTGAAAGATGTCTGGTTTTATTAATAAAGTTAGACTATCCCAATTCTTTCTTGCTGCAGTGACTATTATAGAAATAGAGAATGTCAATGTTTTGGGGGTACAATGCAACTCAACCTTTTCTGTTACAGAAACTCTGCTTTCAGGTTTGGATTTATTTTTTGTTTGTTTTAAATTAGGACCACTATCCATTTATACCTTATTTGGTGACCTAAATACTTCCCAGACCTGAAAACAGAGTCCTATACTAGGGATCTATGGGACTTTGAGTTGAATAAGGTGTCTGCAGAAAATGAATTCAGAAATCTTTCAGCTCATCTCTGGACCCCATTCTAGCAGGTTTTTCCATGGTTCCTACTTTACATAGTTGGCTGATGTCTTAGGGAATTCACTTTCCTCTGCAAGGATAAGGAAATGAGTGCCACAGAACCACTGAATGAGGTCCTCCTTTTCCTTTCTCCATAAGCTGTGACTCTCAGCATATTTCTAGCTGGAGCATAACATAGGTTCCCTTAAAGCTCAGTATTTATTTTAATCCTGGGTGCTTGATCAGCCCTCAAAAGCTGTCATTATAACACTGCCTTAGTCCTATCCTTTCTTCTGAGTACAACCAGAGGATCAGCAGGTTATTTTATTTTATTTGCACTTGCTACTATTGGGATTTTATTGTTCATGTGTTAGTTATGACTATCTCATTTACAAGAACCAAAAGGACTCTGCTTTTTAGTGCATTACATTGTAGTACCCACCAATCTTTCCAGAGGTGTCCAGTATATTGTTTTGGTTGGTTTTGTTCCAAATATAATATTGTTAAATATACAGGGAACTATTTTCCCCTAGAAGACACAGAATAAACACGATGCATTTCTGATTTGTCCCGCGCTCTTTACTGGAGATGGGAAGAGAACTCCGAAGGTATTACAGCTTTTCCTGAGGTCATAGTAGAGCCCAGTTTTTGACTCTGACAGCTTCCATTCTTTCAGTCTGAGGAATATTAATACTGCAGTATTCTTCTGTCAATGCAGGGCCTGCATTTTACTATGTTCTGTGATGTGGCTGATCAATAAACCCCTTCAGTAGGGAGGTTACAAGTAAAACTGGAATTTACATATTTAGAAAATTATTTTCAAATCACCCATAGTTTTTTAGCTAAACAAAACAAGACTAATATGCACCTGCACACCAAACTCTTCCTATGAAAATTCACAATGTTTACAAAGCTCATGGGTTTTTCTTACAGTTTAGCGGGTTTTGTAGTACACCCTTAATCCTGACCTTAGCTGATAGGTTGTTACAGAGCCATCAATATGGAAAAATCTGTGCTGTTCTAGTTTCTCTTTCAAAGGTCTCCAGCAGTTGCAGAAGTCATGAGATCCATTGCCTACCTCAACTTTGCCCTTTCACGACAACTGCAAACAAAGAGAAGCAGTTTTCTGGGCAGGCAGCCCAGAAAGCCCTGTCTTTGCAGGCAGCCTCCTTTTTGAGAGTGAACATGAATTAATGGTTAGAATTTCTATTTTTGCCATACTTCTCATTAATATGTTCTTGCTGAATGGAAAGACTTCACTATTATATGTGTATTTACTTCAGAGTGGAAAAATGCAAAAGGAAAGAACAAAAATATTAGAAGCTTTTCAGACAAAATAATGGTCACAGAATTGAGTTTACAGATCAGCACAAACCTTACAGGCTAACATAATTATGATTGTCCATTTGTTCTTGCCTTATGAATAAAAATAAAATGTTACATTTATATTTCTTTGGCCAGATTTTCTTTCACCTTTTTCTAAACCAAGGACTACTAATCTTTTAAGTCTTCTTCTGTGCACAGTAGATGCCAATTTAGTAAGGACTGTCAAAGGTCTTTGCAAAATTGAGTCTTTCAAATCCTAAAATAATTTTTTAAAAGTCTATTCAGGGTTTATGATGTTATGTTCCCTAGCCCTTACACTTAAATCCAGAGATCTGTTTCAATTATACTTTCACAGAGGTTTGTCCAGTTATTGTTTGGTTATGAGCTTAGAAGTTACTTTTGAGAAATTTGTTTAATGAATATTTACAGTCCATCTGTTCGTGAATGAAGCACAGACTGAAGAGACAGCACAACACAGGTGAGTCATAAACTGTTTTTTCATTATTTCAGTTTGGAGGTTTGCTCCTGTATGGTCCTGCAGCTGCTGGTGTAGGCTCCTGGTCTTCCCTTGAATTAATCTCCTTACAAAGCTGGGGGACTTTTGGGTACCCTTTAGTAGTCTTTTTTTGTGGGCAGCTTGTGTCTTTCAAAGAGGGTACAAGCAGAAACCAAAGGAACTAAACTAGCTTTGAAGCAGAAGAGCTGACTGCAATGAAATGGCAGTGGAATTATTTTAACTAAAAAATATAGTTTTAATATAGTGAACAGTCTAGAAAAATCTTATTCCTAGCAGAGTACAAAAAAGGTCCAGTAGCATTTGATTTATTCCTGCTGTAAACCCTACCTGACTTCTGAAGTGTTAAGAGAAACTGTTCTGTCAAACCCATTTAAAAACAAGATTTTATTCAACATTGATAATAAAGGATTCTTCTATGGATAAGATTAGAAAATTGTTTTATTTTTATATAAGTGAGGGGAAATTAATTAGAAAACCAGCACTGTTTGTGCAAAGCCCAAATGTTCTTCTCATCTTTGAACCCTTAAATTACTTGTATCTTGTCAGGCTCACTTTCTAATAGTTTTGTTTTTATGGATAGTTTTTAGAAGGCAGCTCCTCTAATTTTTGCTCCACAGTAACTATTTTTTGTCCAGGATATTTTCAAGTCTGATTGGCATGTGGGTGCCAACATCAGGCAGCTCGTTGTCAGCGTGTAAGGGATGCATGTTGGCTGTTGTGCATGCATTTGGTAGGTCACCCATGTAGAGAGCAAATAGAAAGAAACTGCAAATTACAGGGTTATAAATACATGAAGAATCTCTTGAGCAAAGATTGAGTGGTTTCTGATGTCAGCAGAGCCCTGAGACGAATTTAGTGTCCTGCTTGGTTCTGCTGTTTTTCTATACCCTGTGAAGCAAGGCTCCTTTATAAACAGCAAGAGAAAGCCAATGGTATTTAATAGAGAACTTAGACACTAAAGCAATAACCAAAAATTTACAGGATGTCTTATTCTGCCGTGGCCACAGACACATGCATGCAATTGTGTTTCATGGATGTAGCTCAAACAGGAATTCTGAACCATATAATTTCCTTTTAAAATGGAATTTTAAATATTGTTGGTATAGAAACTAATGTATAAAACCAGAACAAATATTAGTTCACTACAGATTTAAGCAGGCAAGTTAGGAAGATAGTGGGTATATATGATATACTAAAGAATAACAGGATAATCTATTTTGATTGGCATGCAACAGAAAATTATTTTAAAGACTAAGAATCTAAGATTTCTGTAAAATCAGTGGTAACCAAGGAGGAATAATCTCAGTCAGTGACATTCAGAAAAAAAGAAACTGAACTAAATTGTTCCTGGAGAATTATCTACAGGCTTCAGTAATAAAAAATTGTATATTTTTCAAATTGTACTGCAGATTACTCTGGAACCTGTAGGCAGAGTAAGTGTGACAATGCCCAACTGTATTTGCTTCTGAGTCAGAGTAGGAGGACTTGTGGTCTGAATGAAAAAGACAAAATAACAGCATGTCCTGTGTATTAGCCAAAGCTATCAGGCTTAAATTCAGTCACAGCAAATAATAGCTTTATTTCTATAGAAATATCTATTTTTCACGTTGTGCCTCATAGTAACCCAAAGAAATCAGTTGTGATAGCATTGAAGGATGTTGCACATTTCCTGCAGTTGGTCTGAAGGAGCTTGAAGCGTGTGAACAGCATCATTTGTTTCAGAGGCTGAAGGTCTAGACCAAACCCAAATGTCTGCTTGGATCAAAAGCCAGTCAAAACATCTGACATTTCACTGTGCGGGGCATCTATGAAACGGTGAACACCCCCAGGCAGAATTACCTTTGTGGCACAGCTAAATTGTGTCTTATCTGCCAATACTTGTTTGAAACAACCCAACAATCTATCAGACACCCATAACATGCCCTTATCTCAAATCTGAAAAATTAGCTAAGGACAGCTGTCACTGGGAGGACGTGATTATTCTGTGCCCCCACCCTTTCCTATCCTTTCTAAAGCTCTATGAAACTAGAGCATGTTTTGTAATATTGTTACTAAAATGTGTTGCCCTGGCAAAAATCCGGGGCACTGTGGCTCAGCTGTCATTTCCAGGTATGCATGGAAGTAAGTTGGAGGTAGTGGGATTACAATTTGAGATGCTTTCTTCATGTCAGATCCTCTGTGGTGGTAAAAAAGTGGTCACTAGATTTCAGGCTAAAATGTGGAATAAGACTAAAAGTAATGACTTCTTTGTGACTATACAGCTCCTTCTTCTGACAGTAAATTTATCTCAGGCTCCAAGGAAGTCTACAGACATTGAGAATTATATTTAACATATTCCACATGTGCAAAAGTGAAAGAGGAATTTAAAATACATTCATTTCAGTCACGGCCGGGATATAACTCTTAATATTTCCACTTGCACCCTGGACAATATCTCATAGCTCTGTAAAATTTCTTACTCTAAATGCAGGTGTTTTCTTAGAGCAACCCTGCAGAGAAAAATACCACCCCTTTCCCCCTGGAAATCTAGAATAATAACTCACAGAATAGAACAATAAATGAGTTATATCCGGACAATGTTACTGGTTGAAAAAAAAGGAGAAAAGCCTACAAAAACCAGATTTGATATCTCTTTCCAGATAATGCAAAAACGTGATTGAGCACATGACTGCATTGTCATACCATGCTTGCAATTGGCAGTCCCACATGGCATTGAATAGAATCCTGTCACGGGGTCTGGCCTGATGAGAAGAGAGCCCTCAACCACCTTCACTCAACTCTTGTGAAATCTTTCTCCAGCTGGGTTTTTGTTTTTCTTCCACTAGATTGCTTTTAAAACCCACCATAATAATTATGTTAATATTTCTGGAATTAGGTGCATTTCTGAGAAATGCACTGTGCATTGTACTGTACAGAGCAATAATGCCCAGAAATTTATCTGTGTAAAGTTATTTCATAATATATATTAGAATGATATTTTAAAATATAGGTCTTAATGAAATAATTGAAGTTATTTGTCTAAGGACATACAGGAATAAGCATACAAAAGGGAACTCCTAAAAACTTCAGAGTAGACCAACTTCTTACCTGTGTATTATCCAAAGATAAAGGATATTCATTATAACAATAGGAGATACTTACAGGCGTTGATGAACAAGATGAACACATCTAATTTTTTTCCTCTTTCACTTCAACACATTTGGGAAGATCTATGATGGAACATGCCTGCCTTCATCAGTTTCCCTCTTGGTGGAAGCTGATGAAGTATTTGGCAGGATCAGTTACTTTAAGGTGTGATTTCCTGCTGGAATAAGATCTGGAGGCCAAAGGGGAGGTGTGGACTTTATTAATCTTAGCTGGAAGTAGGTGCGAGAGATCACATCATAAAGCATTCTGTCAGTGTCAGCTGTATGTTCCCAGCGTGTATTAGCATTTTAAAATCTTTCTAAGTCTGACAAGCAAGCCTTTCCATTCTTAAAAAAAGAGAAAACAACCTTCTCAAGACTGTGTTTTTGTCAGAAATTAAATAACTTAGTTTATTTGTAAAGAATGTTCACAAAACAGCTTGAAATGATGCTTGTAGATTAAGGAATCTTGGAAATAATACACTTGGAAACATTACTAATACTAATACCACTACTAATACTAATACTAATCTTGGAAATACCCACTGCCTGTGGGTTTATGGGTAGGCTATTTTTGTATTTTGTTTGTTTTGTTTGCAGGGTTTTGGTTTTTTAAATGGCAACAGGGTCTAGATCTATCAATGCAAAAGACCAATAGGAACTATAAGTGTCAAGCTTTTCTGTGTGTCTGCCCAAATAACAGTAGTCAGAGCTTTTTCCTGGAGCTGAGGATTTGAATCTCTTGTTCGTTATATTTGGAGCCAAAGGGAAAGGAGAAAACATTGATGGTGTATCCTGAAAAACAGGCAACTCACATCAACCATGGAAGAGCAAAAATCAAGGCTTCAGTTTATCCAGAGCAGGAATTCAAACAATCCCTTACCCGTACAAAAGCAAATTTACTAAGTACTACAAATTGGGAAACACAGTGAATTTTGAGTCTTATTTTCTATGAGGAGAGGCTGGTGGGACATAGCTGCATTACAGGGGAGCCAGTAGCTGAGAATCCTGAATAAGAAAGGGCCCCAAACTATCTCTGGGGGCATATATTAGATATTAGATCCTCTCATTTTTTAAAAATTTTTCTATGGTCTTTTTGGCATCTTATACTGGTAGCCTAGGTGTCAGTCTGTTAAGTTTTCTCTTGCTGGTTGAAATGCCTGAATTTCCTGAGTTTTATGGGGACTGTGGGCACCTCTCAAGAAAGTGAATTTTATTGTAACACATGCATCTGTGATGGAAGTAAGACAGGTTAATTTTTTTCTACTCTAAAAACAACTGAGTTTGTTCCACAAAATAAAGTGCCAGTTTTTGTGCTCATTCAGCATCAGGCAGAAAGAAAAACCAAGGCTATTTAAAAATTCAGGTGTGAGAAGTTGTGCAGAGCTCTCCTACAGTTTGTAACTAAAGGAATGTGGAAAGTTTTAAGCCCTGGTGTCATCTGACATGACAGACCATAGTATTGTAGAGTTTGCTGCCAAATCCTCATCTAATCAAGGCAGATACATTTCCTTTAGTAAAAAAGTTTCAAATCGCCTCAGAAAAAAAAATTAAGCAAAGCAGTGAAGAAGATTGTGATCTACCTAAGAAAAAGAAAGGGAATTCTTAATCTAGATATTATTTAATTACTTTATTATAAAAAGTTAGAGATTCAAACAGGGTGCTGGTTTAGCAGTTGCTGATGAGGGATGCATTTATTTTGGCAAGTGTAGTAAATAAAACCTTACTGTACCGACAAAATAATGTCTGTGCACAGCCAGAGTGGGAATTCAGAAGCAAGACAGATTACATTTCCAATGAAAGTGATTTTAAATCATTATAAATCAAAATTGTTTCACTTCCCATTGGAGTGGAATAGGGTCATTTGGACACCCCTTCATCAGAAACAAACCAATAACATATTGTCTTTCTCAGGCCACCAAATCTGTGAAGTAAAAAAAAAATAATTCTGGGTTTTTCTGGTACCTAGTTTACATAAATGTTTTGTGGGTAAATGAATTCTTTTTAACTGCATTAAATATGAACAATTGTGCACAAATAGTAAGAGGCAATAGTAATTCCATGTAAGGACTATATTGACCTTTTATTTTGGAAGGGGTTTTTTACTGCCTTTGTTATTTAGAGTTACTCAAGATTAAACTTCAGGTTTTGGGCCCTCCTCACATGTTTTATGTCTGACCTTTGTGGAGTGGTCACATCCCAGTTTCACATCCGTGTTGCTTGAAAAGACCACGAAGGCGTTCAAGGGTAAAGGTGTGCAATGGTAGTTATGTAACCAGATGCCCGTAGGTTGCCTTGGACACTCTGCTGCATCAGGAGCAGAGCAGATGAAACAGGGTTTGGTTTCCTTTCTGAAACACCTGCTCTGTCTCCATCTTCTTTTCCATCCTCCCTGCTCTCCTCTGCTTTTGCCGGGAGCCGCTGTAGCCCACGAGATGGCCCTACACCATAGCAGGGTGTCGGGACACCGGCCCTCCAGCTCCAAGCTTAGGCATGGACAGATTCCTTCTCAAACTCCAGAGGTTTGTTCCAACTGTGGTTTCCTTACGCCATGAATATCCTGCCTTCCAGACTGTCATCAGCTGGTGATTCCTGCTAGGGGAATTCCAGTGTAGAAAGGGACCAAGTCACTAAAGCATTTGGGAAACATGTTTACCTTCTAGGAAAGGAAACGGTCAGGTGAAGGTTCCTCTTAGGAACCAACAAGAGAAACGCATTCAGTTAAACAAGACTTTAAACCAGTCAATTCCTAGGTTCTTGGCCTGTTTGCAGACTCTTATCTGTAAGGCAGAAGTTGTTTTTCAATACATAAATACAGGTTTTATCATTTAGAAGGTGTGTTCTTTGAGTAAATTTTATCCAGACTGACACAGGGAGAGGAAATGCCTTATCAAGCCCCGGCCACCTGAGACCCACTGGGCTATTCAGGCCAAGTTAACTGGTCCTGGGCAGGGCGATAGAAGCAGGGTCAGCACCCCTCCCTCCCCAAAACGAGACAGAGAGAGCAAATTCCTTCCTGTTGTGGAGCTGCTGTGCAGCTTTGCAGGGAGGAGAGCAGGAGGAGAGCTCCTGCCTTCTGGGAGAGGAAGCAACCTTTGCAGCTGTGAAACCTGAGAGAACAATGGAGGTTGTGTGGACCAGCAGTTACGGGGGGCTGCTCTCAGGGCTTGATGCCAGAGATGTCCCACAGCAGCAATCTCTTTCTCTGTAATAAATTCTAAACTTCTCTTGACCTTATTGCAGCATTCTGGGCTGAAATGCCTCTGAACAACTGGTGGGAGGTACCCCATGCCTTAAAATTTGCGGGTGCGTACTGAATGCCGACAGACAGAACTGTTCTGGACAAGACCAAAATGTAACTGAAAGCATTTTCCTCTTGTTTCCAGGCTGAATTTGAACTCAGCTTTTTATTCCTGCCTTAGCCATGCACTGGAAGAACACCTCATACCCCTCCCTCCAGCTTGCTGTTGTGAATTAAGTTGCTTTTAGAAATGATTGCTCACGTGCAGCTCAGCCTTTGTGTACCCTACATGTCTGGTCATTACAGACCATTCTTCCTGACTTCATTGTAAAACTACTTCTATCCATGTACATGCTGAGGCCATAATTCTTCCAATTTTATGAATATGCCTAAAATCTATTCAAGTGAGCATTCCCATTGATTTTTTTTTTATATTGTGTGCAACAGGCATGTGCAAGAATTGGAACTGAATTATTACTTTCTCCTCAGAGGGTCAAAACCTTTACAAATGCCTGTTTCTTGCCAAATGAGACATAGGATTCTGATTTACACCTTCAGTTTTCTATGCATCGCAAGACAAAGGTATTTAAACAATAATACTGTAAAATAATATAATATTGTAAATAATATTATTTCCTGTAACATATAATGGTGGGCTCTCACAGTAAATGGCCCGCAGCTGTCGGATTAATATATGTCAGGATTTTTAATTTATGTTTTAAATTATATACCAGGGTGGACTGTGCATTTTTTATACATATATATCTGTGTAGGAAGTCTTGGATTGTAGTCAAGACTATGTAGGAAATATTGCTTGTGTGGAAGCTCTGAATGGCTTCCTTCTACAGTCATCATCATGCAGGCATTTTCCCTGGTTAATATCTGCTATCCCTCAATGCTATTTCCTTTAGGTAACTGAATTTCTGGCTCACATCACACTAGAAAATATTCCCTCCACAGCCTGTCATCTACTGGAATTCATTTTAAATGGGCTAGTCACTATCCTTATCTAATGAATGATACAGTTCTTTGGCCAGTGCAGTTTAAAAATTAGGAGGATTTATAGTTCAGCTGTCTGAACATAATACAAGATTTTTGACAGTGAAATAAGCATTTGAAATTCAAATTTTGTAAATGGGTTCTTTAAAACTATTTGCTGTTAAATCGCACTGAAAAAGATCTTTATTACGCAAATGGCTGTAAGACTTTTGAATGCTGTCTGCATTTATACCACACCAACACAAGAGAAATTATCATTACTTACTGAAGAAATAATCTCTGTTCTTTCTAGTTGGATTATGCTTAAATCCTAGAAAATTTTTACAGTGATGAAGATGAAAGCAAAGGTCAGTGACAGATTTAGTCCTGAAATAGTTGAAATGTGGTTCATGGGATAAATGCTTTTTTTTTTATATTGGCTGCATGTCAGCTCTGTATTAGGTGTGACCATGACAATAACAGAGAAAACAACTACCAAAATTTTCCTTCTTTTAAAAAAACAGATATTGCTCTTTGGCCATGGAAGGGTGGTGTTATTTTGTAACTTGAGTGCTTCTCATACAGCTTCAGTCAAGGCACTTCAAGGCAGGTAGGTGCCTGTGTTGGTTGATTAGCCTTCCTAGAACCCTCTATAATGGTTAGGGGAAAGAGATTTCTACCTCCTAGAGGGCAATTCGGAGGAAGGATTCACCACAATTACTCCCCTAATGAGGCCCTCTCACCCTGCTGATGCACAGAACATCACCAGCATCCAGCTTCCTACTCGATTGTATAAACAGAAAGAAAGAATGACAAAATCAGCAGTAAAAACCAAACCGGGGCAAGTATGTAAGCCTGTAGTATGACACATGCAAAATAAGGGCACTTAAGGCCAAAATTAGAACCCTGAAAATGCCTGCTAATGTGGTACCAATTTCTAGGCTCCCTCAAACTGTGCCAGGAGCCTGGTGACACATCACCAGGCATGTCTGGAACTGCTTGAGATCTGGTGGTGCTGGAGAGGTGATGCATGTTGTGCCTCGATGCAATCCACCTACAGGAAGTAGATGTTCTCTCTTTTACAAGATAAATTCTTTTCTTCTCCTCTATTTCCATGTCAAGAGCATTGTTAATGATTTCAGTGGTTAAAACCATGGTTAAAAGGCCCATTCTCATTTAAAAGTTGATAATGCAAGCATAGGAAAATGTTAAGCATTTAGAGTTTGGAATTACCACTGTGGTTGCAACAGATGCTGCACAGTAGCAGGAGAGAACTGGCTCTCACCTTTGAGGCAACTGTACAATGTAATAAGATATAAAACCTGGTTTAGTTCAGAAAACTTCCATCAGACTCAAGGAACTGGGAAACTGGCAATGTCAGTGCCATATTGATTCCATCACTGCAATACAGGCTTGATGTTTATAGAGGAACTAAAAAAAAAAGAGGATGTTGTTAATTTTTTCCTTTTTTTTTTTTTTCCCTTAATTACTAAGAGACATTAAAAAAAAAAAAAAAAAAGTAAAAGCCAAGAAATAGTGTTAGCAGAGTCAAGCCAAATTGTATTTATCAGTGGCAAAGGAAGGGGCAGGTTGAAACTGATGTCTTATCATTACCTTTTTTTAAATAAATGTCCAACCTCTAAAGGAATCCAGACAGGTCTGAATGAGTGTTTAGAGACAGGACATCGAAAGATATGTATGCAACAGTGCTGTTGAACTACTGGCCAATAATCAGAGCCTACATTAATCCCAGAAAGAACACACAAGTAATATTCCTTGGCTCCATTTTCAAAGCAGCATTTGGAAAGTTAGGCACGCTAATCCTGTAACAATAGCAGGATTTGTGTTGCCAACACAAGCACAGCTTTGAAAATGTAACCATAAGGGTCCAACGCCACAGTCGAAGTAATCCCTGGCCTTTTACCCCCTGAGAAAAAAGAACAATTTTGCAAAAAACTTTGTCATTAAACTAAAAATATATCCTGTACCCTGGGGAATCCTCACATGAACATTCTCTTTCTGGCTGGAGGGATGTAAGACCATTAGGGAAACAGAGGAGCAAGAGCTGTTACTGAAGGAACGCAAGTCTGTTTCTTAACCTGTCTGAAAATCCCCAGTTTCACCACCTTTCTACAAAAGTGTTATTGTGGGATGATTTGGTTTATAAGGGACCCTTAAAGGTCATCTAGTCCAACAGCAGGGACATATTCCCTGCTGGGAAGATCAGGTTGTTAAGAGCTCCATCCAACCTGACCTTGAATATTTCCAGGGATGGGGCATCCACCAGCTCTCTGGGAAGCCTGTGCCATTGTTTCATCAGGCTCATAATGAAAATCTAATTCCTTATATCTAGTCTGAATCTACATTCTTTTAGTGCAAAATCAAGAATTAATTCTTGAGCTATGACAACAGGTCCTACTAAAAAGGTGGTAACTCCAGAGAAAAAGAAGTCACTTTGAGTACTTTATATGACTTAAGCAGATGCACGTTTAAAGTGATAAATGTGCCAGTTTACTCTCCTGTTCCCTCACAGGGCAGGGTGTTATCTATTCTCCTTCAATTCCTTTTGCCAGAGAGTAGGACCTTTGGAAATTTTCCTTTTTCCTTATTCTCCCTAGAACGTGAGCTGTATGTAAATCTGATGTGTGAATGGGAAGTTAAGTGAAATTCAGTAATTCATACAGAGAAGTAGGAAATGTGATCTGAGAAGTCTCAGCCTGGGACTTTTCATTCAGAATTCCTGTTGACTTCAGAAAAATGCAAGATGTGGGTCCTTTTCACAGGAGAAAATCAATCCCCAGTGTTAAATATCTGTTGGACTGAATGGATGTTGGTGGCTTTTTGTATCATACTGAAAGCTGTTGATTTCTGAGGATATTGCTTTTCAGTCTTATGGTTCAGAGCGGGGTTATTGGTTTTTATTTTTATTTGTGACACTTATTTTAAAGAAGGACATATTTAATAACTCTCCAGGATAGATGTATTTAACGATTGCAGACACAAATATCAGTGTTGTTGCAAGTGTGAATAAAACTGCAATAATGTTTTTATTTCAAATTATGCAAGCACAAAGCCATCTTAGCATTGTTAAAAATGAAAATGGCCTAATAATCAAATACAACAAAGGATATTAAATCAAATATCCAGATACCTCTCTGTTAAAAGGAGGGAGAGAGAATTTCCAAGACAGAAGGATTTTATGGAAAAAGAAACAATATTATGAACTAATGAGGTTTTAAAAAATGGGGATAAAGATTTTTTTGGAGGGAATGACCAAGAGGTGGCAGCACACCCTGCACTGCTGAGTGCCTGGAGCCCTCAGAGCTATCCAGTGCTCATTCCCAAGGGCTAACCAGCCACTTTTTTTCAAATACACCCAATAAGACGATGTCCATAGAAAATAAATCCTTTTGTGGCTACATTTGGATTTTCTAGAATTACACAAGACCACTTGAAAGGAAATCTTTTAACAGGTCTGAGAAATACTTGCTTGTCACTGGCATTCTGGGCTGCTGGCTCTTGCTGTAGTCTCACATGGTGTGCTGCTGCACCACCAAAGTCACACACACATGCTTGTGGCTTAATTGGCATCACTCTGGATCCATAGCAAAATTTAACCAGACTCAGACTTGCTTGATCCTTCTACTTAAAAGCAGGATACAGCTCATGTGAAATCATCTTGTATTTAGAAAAGCATCTGCAGGGCACCATTCAAACAGGCTGGTTCTTTATGCCCAGAGGAGTCACACCAGAATGGAAATAAACCTGCAGGTGATAAGATGGCAATAGCTGTGATTTTTTTCCCTGTGGCCATTATACTCCCCCAGTCTTCAGACAGAGCTCAGCTGATTATGAACCCCTTTCTCATGCCTGAAAACAGCATCTGAAGGATCCTGGCTATTAGCAGTGGGTGGTTTCAGCACATAGTGACACATGGCAATAGCTCAGTTCTAAACGTGCACGACACAGTTCCTGCCGTGCTAGGATTGTACCAGTGGCCCTGGATTTTGCTGTGCTCTGTCACAGCCTGCACAGTCTGGCTCTGAGCATAGCTGTGCCTCTGTTGCCCTTCTCCTGTCCCCCTTTCCTTTGGCCTCCTCTCAGGGCTGGATCTACGTTCCCCCTGTGGTTATGTTTCTCCAGTGACAATGTTCACCCTCCCTTCCCCGGGGCAGCGCTGCTTTTCCCAGGGAAAGGACAAGAAGAGCACTGAGCCACCACAGTTGGTGCTGCTGCAGGTCTGTGTGTCCTAGAAGGCAGTCTGGGCACGGAAAGGAACTCCTCCATCTGAGAAAATCCTCTGCAGTGAGGATTTAGCCCAAAAGCATGTTCTTAGCTCTATCTCCTCATTGATTGCTATCAGTGTTACAAAGGACACCAGTGATACTCTCCACCGCTACTGCCTCTCATGGTGCAGATTATTGCTTTCATTGCCAAGAAGATGGGCTTATCTTACTGAGAACTGCAGTTCTTTTCACTTATACCCTTTATACACAGAAAATAAAGAATGTGACAAAACTTTCTCTGAAAAACTGTAAATTTATCTGTTTGAGCAAATATTACAGCCAACAGTAACTGAGTCATTGGTTATTTATCTTCAGTCAGAGGAAGGCTTTGTTCTTGTTCTGATGTTGAACTGGTTTAGTGGCTTGCCAGTGCTGAAAGGGTCAAATTTCCCTTTTCTCCTGGCCACATATTCCTGTTTGCTTCCTTGTGGCTGATTGTGTATGTTTGATCCTAATATCATCTAGCTCCACTCACCAAACCAGAGAAAACAAGCCCAGCAAAAATAGTTCCCTTTTGTTCTCTGTGATTTGCTCTCTGTGACTTGTTCTTTGTGATTTGAGGGGAGCTGAAGCACCTCTCATGGGGCTCACACAAGTGCTACAGGTGGTACAATGAAGAAGGGAGTGAATGAATGAAGCAGGATAGCCACTCCAGGCTGCAGAACCATGTTACACTGGCTCAGAAAAGAAAAAGAAGAGTCATTAGTAAAGGTTATTTTAAAAAAAGTAGGTAATTAATGAGCACCAAGGTATGCCACCTTGGTAATTAATGAGTACCAAAGTATGCCACCAAATACATGTGAGCTGAATGTGCAGGCTTGCCAGACATTGGTTTCCTCAAGAAAGCCAACTTAGGAAGCTGTCTCCTACCCTCAGTGGCTTGTTTCCCTGTGTCCTGTGTTTAAATGGCCTGCCTCCTCAGATCTGCCAATATAGCATTATTTAGGAAGCACTGTAAACCGGATCACTGAAATGACCTGGCTTAAAGATCCATTTTGTGGCTGGGAATGACAGGCAGGGAAGAAGAGCAGGATCTTTTGGTAGTATTACACTTTCATATTGACTCCAGCCAAACCAAGTATTTTCACCCTCGTGTGCCTCTCAAAATGTTTCACTGATAAAATAGAACCAGGTACATTAATGGCTGTACTAAACCTGGAGGCCTGTAATGCTGTTTTCCCATCCTTTTCCCCATTTTCCACATGCTGTGCATTAACACAGTGTTTTGGTGTTGTGATAACTGTGTACTGCTTTATTTTATATGGAGTGTTCTGAACTCTGTTACTGGTGTGCTCAGGCAGCACCCATCCTCTTTTTACAAAAAGCACCCACTCCAGTGTCAGTTTGTAGGGGTGTGTCTGCAGCCTAAATCCAGAGAGGCAGCAGTTGCCATCAGCCATTAGTTTTGACCTGACAGTATGACAGTATCTCTTTCATTTCTGGCTGTCTAATATGGAAAATCCCAGAAATCTGTAATCTCTAAACCATGTTTATTGAGCTTATGAGGTGTCAAGGAAAATGTTGTTATGATCAGCAGCAGACCTAAAGTAGTTAATCATCTGAGTGACTCTGTGAAGTAGTTTGAGGTGATGTAAATGAAGAAATTGTTTGCTCATCAGACACAGCTGATTCCCTTGTTCTTGGCTGAGATCAGCTACTTCCTTCTCCTAGTGCTTGAGATAATTATTAACTCAAAGGGAACTTTCTTCTCCTCCTTTTTGTATGAGGGGACATTCTGATACCTCCTAATGTCTGCATGTATTCTTGCACTTATCCTTAATGTAAGCTTTACTGCTGTCTGCACCCCCTTTCTTTCTTTCATATCATTATCTTGTCCAAGTGAAAATCTTGCTTGAAGGAAGGCTTGTTGTTTTATTGGAAAAGGGACTGAATCCTTGCACTAATGCAGACAAGTCTGGGGCTTATTTTGGTGCTGCTGTAACATGAACATATTTAGATTTTGTGCACATGATGTTACACAAAGTGCCAAACACACTCCACTGGACAAGACATATTTTTAGTTTTCCTTATGTCATTTAAACATGAAGTTCCTTCCTGAATTCCCACTATGAGAAAGGGAGATCAGTCACCTTTCCTAAGTCTAAGAGCCTAAAAGTGTGATTCTTGAACCTGTTGTTGAACCCCGGTAGGCATGAATCCTTCTGATGGTCAAACAAAAATTAAACAAATTAAAAGTAGGACGAAATATTGCTTCTACTCAGTTGTCCTAACTAAATGTTTGATAACTGCATATTACATTCTGTAAGAATTGGATGCTGATATACCTTTAAAATTAGGTATTTCTAAAGGCATTTTGAAATTATTAAAAATTAAATAAGATTAGCTTCGTCAATGACATATTAAGAACACGTTTGAATATATTGTTTCTATCGTAATGCACTATTTTGGAGTGTTACAGCTATGCCATTTTCTTAAAAGTCTGCCATCCTCTGACTAGCAAAAGTGAGCAGTCAGGACTATTATCAAGTAGTTAAAAAAAACATGGAGAATGCAAAGTAAAATCTATATGGAGAGAAGTGATTAATACTGATGATGGCCCCGGTTTGATCCTCTTATACATGACAGTGCAGAATTTGCAATATTTTCCTGAGCAAACAGACAGAATTGCTCATCTGCTTTTCTGAATTAGTTTAGGGAGGCATCTCCAAAGGTGTACTGTGATATTAAAGGCCATTTTTTTATGCATGGTAGAGTTTTCCCTTGCTTGTGCTTGGAGGCATATAGAGAGCTGGGAAATCACTCAGTGATGATTCTTCTGAATTATGTGTAGCCAAAATCAGCTGCAGAGCTAATGAAAGAGTACAGGATGTGTTAGAAGTCATGCTTTGAGCCATGCTTATAAGTAAATAATATTAATCCCTTCAGAGCAATGTACTGCCAAATTATTAAAGCTGGTTCCTGAGGAAACTTAGGCTATGGTGCTTAATAAAAATGTCATATTCCTTGAGTTATTAGTTCCTCCCACACTACTGAGAATAGTTTTGAGCTTTTCTACACTGTCCAAGAATTTGTATCCTGTTAGGAAAATGAAGCCACAGTCCTATCCAGACACTGGCTGTTACTTCAGATGTCCTGTGACAGCAGAGGTTGTAGGAAACACTTGGGAATATGAAGGGGATTTCTGAATGTCTCAGGTGAAAGGGGATTCTATGTTAAAGAAATAGTCCAAAGTGAGTTAACTCCAGAATCCGAGTTTTCTTGCCTGATTTTACAGTTCAGCTTAAAACCACAACTATGTTGTAATGCAATGTCAATAATTTCTCTGACAAGTCTCATATCTGCATTTTCAATTGACCTCCATGTTGTTCTTGAAACTAAACAAAACCAAAAAAACAAGGCTAGCTGCTCAGCTGGCAAAAAAAAAAAAACCTGCTTCAGTTGAGATTAGTGGACTATCCCAATTTTGTATCCGTGGAGAAATTTGTATCCATAGCCTACAGGTGTTAACAACAAGTACAATGAAATGAATGTAATCACATATATTTGCCATGGTGATTTTCTGGTTTTCCGTGTAACTAATGTGGGAAGTGCAAAAATAATAATTAAATTACATTTGTAGATAAACATATACCATTTTTAGGTGCAAATTAAACATGTTATTCAAAGGTAATTAAGAGACAACAAATATACACAATTCAGTGAAATGCTTCAGTCAGATTATTTTTACAGATTTCTGTTTTAATGGTGTTTTCTGCAATAATTACCAAATTGTTTATGCAGGTCATTTTTATGTGTGATTGACCAGCAGTTCCTGTTAGGTAGTTTTGCTTTAATTAATGCATACTCTTTGAGTCTGTAAATCTGGACATTCTCCCTACAGATTAATATTTCATTATTTTTAATTGAGAGGTGACAATTTTCTGATATTTTCTTCCTAGAACTTTAACACAAATGCTTTTCTCTTGAAACATCTTTTACTTCATTAATATTTTATGGTAGTCAGAAGAAATTAGTTTAGAATAGAGCTTGACAGGACAGTGTTTCATGTATCTGTCATAGTTAAGACAGGGCAAAATACCTATCTACATGTCTGTCTATCTGTCTACTTATCTAAGCATAATCCACATACAGGAAAGCAAAAAAAAAACCCTGTTCAGATAAAGTTCTTATCAGTGATATGCTGAAATAAAAAGCATCCTCAATAAGCTAAAATATCCAGGCCTGTATTCAACCCTCCACCTAAACATTTATAAATTTATTCCACCGTGCAAAACTCCTATTTGATTTTGAGCATGTACTTCAGGGCTTTGGGGGATTAGAGCTTTGGCATTGTGTATTCCCATGGAGATCTCACCTCTGAAGTTCATCCTAACTTTGAGAAACACTACAGATACACTCTCAGATACATTGCCAGAATCTGTCTGCTCACCTGTGTGCCTGACTTTTAAGTCGTGAGACTCTAACATGACTTGTTCCAAACATTGAGGGCATCATTTTGCCACTAGTATAAGTAGTTTAAATTTACAGGTGCCGTGGCTTATTCCAATGGAAATGGCAGGTATCAGTTTCTAAGGGATACAATTCCATACACTTCCTTATCACTCCTAATTTTACCACACTTTTACAACCGTTGGTGTTGCCTCTGTTACCACCAAATATAAAGCAGCTTAAAACCAAGTCAGTTTTTTTTACCATGCCCACAAAAAAACGACATCTCAATGACTGATTAGAGGTTCAGAGTCCACTGCTGATGGCCCTGATCTCTAGAGCAGGGCTTCCACGTTCTGCACACTTCTCAGAGAGCCCAGAAAAGAGTGCTGGATTTAGAGCTCCCTCCTTGTGTGGAAATCTTGCCGTCTCATGGTTGGGTTTTGTGAGTCCTTCCCGTTTTCTCCCCTCACTTTTGGCGTGTTGCTGTGTTTGTGGTTATTTGCACCTGTGTGTCAACATTTTCGGGTCAGATACTTGGAACTGAGTTGCTGGAGTTGATTTGCCCATAAAACAGTAATTTTCCTCCCTTGTGTTTGCACAAACTTCAATAGAACCAGCATGTGTATCATCCTGTTTAGCATGAAGCATCAAAAAGTGAAGATCTCCTCAGTGGGTTTCAGACATTTAACTGTTTGGTGAATGAGACAGGATTTTTTAAACATTCAGGAAAATCTTCTTCCATTAAAGTGTCCTCAATTTTTCTTTTACAGTCTAAACTCTGCAATGTTGAGTTAATTGTAAGCCTGTTACTTTCACTGCCAGATAACAGCTGTCAACATCTTTAATGGACTGCCTGAAACAAGCAGTGTTTTAGACATACTGGTAGTTTTCAGCATTAAATTAAATTTTGCTTGATTCTAACAGCAGAACCTGAAGTTCCTGAATTATGCCAAGGAGATGGGATCTGCTACTTGTTTTGTAACCCACATAAAAGATTTATAATTAAGAAGATAAATGTCCATTCCCACTGATTAGTGCAAAACCCTTTCTAACTTTTTATGAGAGATTTTCCTCTCAGGTAGCTACTTAGGATTATATTGAAGTTACCCACAATCTCAGCTAAAGAGATTGAGCTCCTGTAATTGGTAGATAGGAAATTTTATAATAATAATTAACAAAAGAAGCTAGAGAAAAAGTATTTCTCTGCTTCCAAAAGACTAACAATGAATCCTCCCCAACAATCTGTTCAGAAATGTGTAATAGATTAGTAGAAATAGATTTTCTTAAAAGGTGGAGCAGCTAATTTTCTGTTCCTTTTGGATGTGAGTGTCTTTTTGTATTAATCATAACTTACAGAATTGGATGTTCTACCCTGAGATTCCTTTCTTGGTGACTAACCTAACTCTTGCATTAGCCCAGAATAGTACAACTGAGCATATCAGCGTGGGAGACAGGGTGTGAAACATTTGTAGTTAAGAAATACAGATTCTGGAACACACAGATACACCAAAGGCCATATTTTCTTTTGGCTGAAGTGCTTAAGCACAGGATAGGTTTAGATTTATAACATAGATTTACAGATAGCATACAACAGTATTTTGCTTTGTGAAAGCTATTCACTGTAATATTGTTTTGCAACAAGTGGGTATGTGCTTGCTGGACTGTGTAAAAATGATGAAGAAAGCAATTTTGTTTTTCTCCTTCAAAATTAATCAAGATCTGAAGTATTATTTGGGGTCAGGATCATTCATCAACCTGCTTTATGGGACAGGGTGTTTGGCTGAGATAATTAGGCATCAGGTTTTGGCACAAAGTGTGGTAACCTTACTGCTTACCTACTGTAATTGTAAACGTAACTGCCAGATCAAAACCAGTCTATCCAAGGGCAGCATTTTAATGCATTTTCTTGAGCTGTCAATCAGTTCTCTGTAGGATGTAAGGAAAGGATTTCCCTTGATTTTATTTAGAAATCATCCCCTTGTTGGAAATACGGGACTTGGTCGTCTGAGCAATTTTTGAGGAAAGTAAAACAAAAGCCTTATAATTACTGAGAATTCATATTTACAATTATTTAAAAATAAATAGGTGCATTAAGAAATATATAATCTCTAATGAGAAGGAAAATGGTGAATCAGTGCAGAGCACTGACAAGTCCCAAAGAAGTAACATCAGAAAATTTGTGACCTGGTGACTGACAGCTGCTGTGTGATGGGCAAGGAACTTCCAGTGTTTCAACTATGAGTACTCTTTTTAACCATCCACCTTATCTACCTTTCAACCATCCACTTCACTTGTAAAGGAAGTCAGCAATCCAAACTTGTTACAATTTTCTTAGTGACCTTACCGAAGCTCTGTTTGGGCTGATCTCTTGCTGAGAGTTGTGCTGAGCTGTGTTGTTCCATTTCAAACATTAATCAGCACCAGGGAGTGCTGTTAAAACCCATGTGCATCGTATTTCTGAAAGTCTCTCACCTTTTATAAGGAAATTGCTGATCTACCTTCATTCAAATTGTTCCTTAAAGCAGAGTTTCTGCCAAGCTTACCTTTGCTAGTACATCCCATTTACTGTCACTGTTACATTCATTAAAAAAATCCCCAGACCATCCTGTGATCTAGCACATTTTTTCTACTCCTTTTCTTTTGTACAGAGCTAAACCATTAACAGTCTTCAACAGACAAACAAAATACTGTTTTCTATCTATCCAAATATCCTTCTATCTGTCATCTGTCCATCCAGCCTTTTGCTGTTTATATATCACATTTTTACTCCAGGTTTGGTAGTAAAAATCTAAGCTTTCAGAATTTTTCATTGCAGTTCAACACTTTGGGTTTGCATATGAAAAACCTGATTCTAAATAATACTCAATGTAATACAGAATAGTATGGCTCTATGCTAGTATATGAATTTCCAATTTAAAGCTAAGAAAATTTTTATTTCTTAATATCCCACATACTGGGAATGAGTTTAAAATCACAAATAAATCATCATAATTCAAATACTTAGCAGGTAAGAAATCCAGATAAACTCTTACAAGATTTTATTTTCTTACAACTATAAAATGCAGTCTAAAGATGAAAGAAGAATACTTATTTCCTCAGGAAATAGTTTCCCTTGAAGCATTAATTTTCCTCTCTGTGGAAAAAAAATGTGGCCAGAAAATACACTGTTATTTTGCCCTTTGCATTGTGTCATGGATGAAGAAGCATTGTGATTTCTTCAAGGTCTTAGCTTTAACTCCTGGGCCAAAACATCAGAGATTGGTTGCTGCTGTTGTCTGCCATTTATTGTACCTTTGGAGGTCTGAACCATTATTGGCTTTTGTAGGACCCCACAAAATCTTCAGGTATTTCTTTCCAGTGCAGCATGGAGGAGTTTTCATTTTGCTTTTTCCATTGTCATAGAGATCCTGGTATGATTTGTACAGCTTTCCTACATTGAGAAGGTAGTTTTAGATGCTTGTGTAAATTATCTATTATTGACTGAATAATAATGAGCTACATACCCATGAGATTATGAATTTATGCTGGTTTATGATAAATTTAAATTACTGGTAAGAATGCTATTTACTGACAATGACAAGTGTAATATGAAATAATTCTAATAATATTATCTGATATTTGGAGTTACAAGTGTATTCTGATTTTCATGTGACAGGGCAAGAACCTTATCAATGACAACATGTTTCTATTTCTTCCAAGATTTTAAGAATTTCCATGACAAAAAGGGTTGCAGATAACAAACTTACAGTCCTGAAGGCATTTTCTTTTGCTAGTCAGTGTAATTACTTCATTATCAGCAGCAATAAGAGTTTTCCCATTGTAAAGTAAAATTACTTTAGTAATTTCCCATCACTAAAGTCCCTCACTAGGGATCTAGAGTGACCATTCTTTGGGAATGTTCCAGTCTCTATCCCACTTCTGTCCCTGATGTATGTGATGTATGTGATTCATGTTAGCAAATACAGTGGTATATGTTGCAAATAAACTTTAAAGGGTGTAACTAAGCAAATGGTTAACTTCATCCATAGCAGAAAAACTTTACAGCAATTAACCTTAAAGCATTATGGTCAGACTGGACTGAAATGAATTTAAATGATGCTTTTTCTAAACCACCCTTTGTATATGTATTTTATTTGACCAGTTTTATTAAGCTCACTGGGATGAGAAATGAAACGTGAGCCTTCACAGAATTAACCAGGCTTATTAGCTTCTGTTATCTGGGGCAGCAGATAATGGAATAGGAGACCCTGGTAGCAGATGAGTTGCCATAAAAAGATCATAGTGCAGGGTATAGGTACAGAAACACAGCTCAGGATCGTGTCCTCAAACCCCTTATTTCAACCCAGAAGGAGCATGAGGCACCTTCAGACCATGCTCTCCACGAGGACTCGACCAAAGTTTGCCATGGATGTTTTGATTTGCTGCATTTGCAGGGTCTCCAAAGCTTGTGCTGCTCATAGCAGCTCAAACCTTCCACCAGGGAGAACAGCTGCCTATCCCACCCTATCTGCTGAGCCTCCATTCCACCCTTCAGAGAACTTGTCCCCTTCCACTCTAATCGGTGTAGTGGCTGGCTTTGTTTAATATTTCCTAGAGGATACGCTTGGTCTTGTGTTGCTTTTTCAGAATCCCTGATCTACTCAATGGGATTGCCAAGGGATGGTTTATAGAGGTAAAAGACTCCCCTGAATGAGTCAAAACTCAGTGTAGGACAGTTTAATGCAAAATGGTGCCATGTGAGGTCTTTTTTATTTTGCAGACAATGGTAAATTATTTATGTGTGAAAGTAAAATTGCTCTTGGTTAGAAAGCCATGTGTCACATGATTGGCCTCTTTAGAAGGGAGAGCTAAACTGATATTTATACCTAGCTGTTCCTGGGCTTCTTGTTAGATCTTGGTGTGGTCACACTGAGGGTGAAATGTAGGCAAAAGGAACAAAATTGTTTTCCAAAAGATTTAGTTTGTAGGTTTATTGCAAGAAGTTGTTCTCTAATGGCTTGGATCCATAGAAGACAGAAAGTGGATTTTAATGCTAGCACCACGTGCTTTGTAAAGGTGTTCAGAAATCCCTTCCGAAGGAAGTTTCAATTTTGCATGTAAATGTTCAATTATTTTATTATAATATTTCTCTTATATATACTCTTCCAAAATTTACAGTACTCTTATTTCACATTTGTCTGAACTTGCAACTAAATTAGGATACTTTATTACAAAAAAATATTTCTTTTAAGAACATAGTCAATTTCAGTTTTCTTTTGAAATGACTTTAACATTGAGGAATCTTCAAAACTCTTTTGTAGTTAAAATTCAAGGTATTTAACATAAATAGTT
Source organism: Rhipidura dahli (assembly GCA_013399225.1). Taxonomy (NCBI): domain Eukaryota; kingdom Metazoa; phylum Chordata; class Aves; order Passeriformes; family Rhipiduridae; genus Rhipidura; species Rhipidura dahli. The sequence goes on from VXAC01003491.1 coordinate 206,839, forward strand.
GAATTTAAATGATTTTAGAGGTTGCTGGCTATTCTATCCTACTATTTTTCATATGTAAAAATAGCTTCTTCAATGATACTGAGTACTGATTAAGTTGTATCAGCCCTGGAAGAAAAAAAGGCCTTCCTGGGCATCTCTTTCTATTTCTCCTCTGTGCCTATGGCTTCCTACAAGTTTTCCTCTAAACAGTAGAGAAAATATCATCATATCGTCTACTCAAAAAGCAGCACAGCTGATACTGTAACAGCAAGCTCCCTGCTGGGGAGCACTGACAGAGTCTGAAATCCAAAGCAGGGTTAATGTTACTGAATTTCAAACCATTTTGTAAGAATATATTCATTGGAACTTGGCTTGTATGTTAGTTGTAACAAGAGCATTGTATGCAGTCTGGCAGAGTATAAATCTTCTGGACTCCAATTCTGGCATAATTTAATTCTGGCTGAGTCGTGTTTTCTAACCTAACAGCTACTAAAACTGCATGTTCTGTTTGGTTGAGTGACATGCAAGGACATGCAACCCACAAATAAATTTTAGGGATGTCTATTATGTTCACTGGAGAGAGTTTAAGTATACACTGACATGTAAAAAGAAATTGATTGGTTTTTTCTGACATGGAGTAGAAGTTCTAGTCTGCTTATGAGGTAATTGCAGAATCTTCATCTTTCAACTTCAATATGTGAATGAATTCTGGAAAATGAAGACACTTGGAGAGATTAAAGAAGGCCACCGAGCTCATACTTGTCTATCTCACACAGTGCAGAATGGAGAAAACTGCATTAAACAAACTGTGATAGGTGGGCCAGGGTGAGAGACAGACTGTGATGTTCTACAAAAACTCAGTGACAAAGCCCAATGATTTCTCGTGAAATTTCCATGTGTCTAGATATACAAATCTGCAGGTAATGCTGTTGAGGTGCTAGTGAAATTCATGAGAAGAAACCCTTTAAAAGTAAGTTCATATTGAACAAAAATCCCTTTCATTTGCAGAAAGTGAATTGCCTAGGTCTTGAAAATAAAATATGTTTCTCTTAATTTAGAATCAGGTTTATTCCTCTTTTAAAAAAGCTTCAAGATTTCAGTTGTAAACCTCTGTGACAACTACCCTTAATGTAATAACAGATTTGACTGAGGGTTGCACCTGTACTCACAGTGTCATTCCCTTCTTGATTTGTAATGTAAAATATCTAAACTGGACTCTGCTGTTGGTAGTGTGCTTTGGGGGCATTCAGACTCTCCTCAACTTCCAGGGTTGGATTCAGATGTAGAAAAGCCTTTGCTTCCTGTCTTTTTATAAGGATGCAAAGTCCAGATGTGGACCCAACTGCCACTAAGGTCCTGAAGGGATGACATCTTTTCCTTAAAATTAAACTGAGAATTGGAAGTGTTGTTGGAAATCATTTGGCTATTCACATATGGAGTTGTCTAAGTGAGGACTGCCTTTTACACCAATGTCTTGTTAGAAAGATATGTTTTGGGTTTTAGGGAAAAGAAGGTTTGGAGCTATGTAAGTGGAAGAAAAAAGACAATGAAGGATAGCTGAGAATGCTGGGTAGCATTATCATTGTGAAGTATAAGCCTGGAATAAGTTATTTCAAGTATTTCTATTAATGAAACCCTGGGAAAATCACCTTAATCTTGCAACCCAGCACTGCTTTCACTCTGCATAGTGTTTTGTCTTCTTTTAAAGACTGTGTATATTTCATGAGCTAGTGATAACATAATGAGGCCACATGGAAATCCTATAAAGATTGGAAGGAAAAAAAAACCTCTCGTGAGAAGAAAAACAGATGCGAAGCTATAACCTTGCACCTGGAAGTCTTTCACATGGCAGTTGTGTGCTTTCCCAACCCCTCCATAAGGACAGAAACAACACAAGCAGCTGATAATATGATTGTGAGGAATGTGTTGACCATGGTGATGACAGGGGATACATTTACCCTCAAGAGCACGAGTGCACCTGTGAAATATTAGACTGTGCTTTTTTTTTTGCTAGATCAGTTTAGAAATATTTGGGAGTAAGTTGCAAGATGGAAGGAGAGGGCGGTTAAAAGAGGCTGGGAAGAGACATTTGGGAAAAGCAGAGTGTGCTTTCAGAACAGCTTATCACAGAGCTTTGGAAGCTTTTCCCATTCTCATTAAGAATAGATCCTATGGAGGCAAACGTCTATCAGTGCAGCTAATTAAATACATTAGAATTAGTAAACAAGGAGAGAAAATTCCTAGTTTATATTAAAAGTACAAAAATTAACATGCAATTAGCGATGTCTATTTGAGGAAGTGGAAGGGGATGTTTCAGAAAGCTGATTTGATTGCACTGACTGTATTTCTAATTTATGTTTGATGTTAACACACTAAATGGTACAGAAAACATTACATGCAAGGAGAGCATAAAAACTGAAATCACTGTTGGTTTGGGATCCTCTGGGTTTCCTGAATTCTTGGAATTTTTTCTTCAGTACTCATAAATAAATAATGTTTTTGATTATATTTAAAGAAAACCCTTCATGGTAGTATTACTGTTTCCAAACGATCCTTTTCCATTTTGGAGTTCTCCTGTGGGATGAAGGAGAGAGGGTGTACTCGTGGATGGGTTTGTTGTTTGGGGTTTTGGGTTGGAGGTTTTTGGTGGTTTTTTTTGGTAGTGTTTAATGCAGTGTTATGGAAAACTTAGCAAACCTTAAGTTGGCTCGTAAGGGATAATTGTGGATCAGGATGTTTTGAAGGGAAGCTTCTTCCCAGCTAGCTGCTGTTGTGTCTGGGAGATGCTGAAATACCTCTGTCAATTTACCTCCTTCAATGTTATGTTGAAGCTGGATGCAAATGTGTTATCTTATACAAAGGCTGATAAAAAGAATGTAATGCCATCTGTACAAAATAGGGAATTGTGTCTTATGCAGGCTCGTGAACAGATGCTAGCTGACATGTCTTAGCCAAAAACTATGAAGTTAATGGTAAGATTTCCTGGGAAAAACACTTCTGTGAGTATTTGAGGAAAGCAGTTCTGAGCTTAAAATGTCCTCACAGTCAGTTGGATGAGGACTGATTTGGTCTGCTGCTGAGGGGAAGTAGATTCTTCACTGGCAACACCTGAAAGGGAAGGCAAATGCTGAACAGAGAGTTTAATGCTGAAGAAAATAGATGTCAGGAGCTCAGAGCCCAGCTTTCCAGTGTGAAGAAAAGGATACCAGGAGGTGGGAACAGTAGGACACCTGGATGTAGAATATATTTTTGGAGATGACAGATTAAATTTTCTAAATCTAACTGTTGAAATCAACCTTAGGAAGAGAAAAACGCCTGGAAAACAAATTAATGTTTTGGCAGTCCATCCAACATCACTTTGCTAGTGAAGGGGAGGAAATCAATACTAAATATATTTAGGAGTACATTATGCTGAGTTATGCTGACCTCATTAAATATATCGCTAACAAATGGCTACAGTACAGTCAGCAGCAGGACAAAATTGGAATCCTGGTCTGCTGAAGCTTCCTTTAATGTCAAAGACATGAAGCAGCTCCTTCAGGATAGGGCTCAGTGAAGTTTAGCAGAGATTCTGAAGCTGGTTAGCCAGATGAGCTGCTGTCAGCTGAAGAAAGGGAAATAAACCGATTGAAATCTTGGTGCACCAGGAGCTTAGTAAATGTCAGACTTCCTAAGCAGTCCTCCTAAATGTGCTAAAACAGGCTTGGTCACACACTTCAAAGTCATGGAGGAGAAACTTGGTGAAAAGGCCCTCTTAGACTTGCTGGTCTTGTGCTTCAGGGTATGGGATGGTCTGGAATAAAATCTGCCCTGGGATGACAACCAAGTGGTGATCTCTAAGGTTTCTGTGAGCTGAGGGGGAAACTGCAAGTGTTTTCAGGACAGTCAGTCTGCAGTGTCTTGAGTAGAGTTATTGAGGGGTATTAAACCCCTCAGAGTGGGGAATTCGACAGTTTGCTGCTTTTTCTCAATATGGTCTGGTAAGGTTCCTCAAGTTGCTAGGTCATACTTGCTTGGCAAGGTTCTCAGTTTCTCCTAACATAAGTACAATTTGAAAAATGTTGCAGTATAACATTATAGTGATCTAACCTGTTTGAAAGGTGTGTATGTGGTAATAAACTAAACATTAAAAGCCTAATTTCTTTAGGAGAATGAGACTGAGAGATGCTTGTCCCTCCCCTAAGAACTTTTGAAGCCATTCTTTCATTGCATTATTTCATTTCTTTCACTCAACTTCAACCAAAGCTGATGACAGAGATCATTCTTGAAGCTACTTGATTTCTGTGAGCTTCATGAAAATACAATCCATCTCTCCTTCCCAGCTACCTATCAGTGCTCTCATTAGGAGGGCGAGTGTCAGCTCAGCCCTTATCTGTTACCAGATAATCTGTAGGTGGCAGCAATGCTATGAACTGCCCTGATCGCTTCTGTCAGTTCCCTGCTTTTGTGGCCATGGGGAGAATCCAGTGTGAGAGCTGAAGCTGTAGGAAGTCAGTCTTTTCTAATTCTGCTGTTCATATTTCAAATCAGTTTCACTTCAGGCACTAGTAAGAAGAAGCCATAAAGGTGATTAATATTTTGTAATGAAGCTGCTGGCACCTAATAAGATATTCACTTCTTAGATTCCTTACTAAAAATATTTAAGTACTTGAAGGTAAATGTGACATTGAATTTTGAATACATGCATTTGGATACTAGGTCCTTTGTCTAAGTGAATTAATTAGTACTGATTGATCAACTGCCTTCCAAAGAGATAATCAAGGAGTAATCTTGTTAAAGACAAATGGGCTACTTAGTATGACTCAAAATGTCAAAGGGCCAAATCTCGGTGTGAGAGTGGGGAATAACCTTGTGGTTACATTGGGACTGTTAAAATGAGAAAGGCAAGAGGGACTCATTCCAAAAAGGAAGTGAGTTTTTCCTAGATCTCCAAATCCAAGGAGCCTGCAGCTGGCTGATCCAGCAGCTTGGCTTTAGCAGACAGTGCAGAAGGGAGACTGTGCAGACACGGGAGAGAATTAGGCCCATTTTGGTATTGTGCAACAAGAGGAGATAAGGTCACTCGAGCTAAAGCTTATAATTGATTCCTGATGTTAGTTTTTAAAATGAAAATGTTGTAAAATGTTTTTTTGGCAAATGTTGGAATTAACTGTACGGATAATTCCTAATAATTTTTATGAATCAGCTTTGAAAAGGGTATTGCAAACTTTAATGTGTTTGAGTATTTAATAATGTTCAGCTAAAAGTTTATGATATTAAGATGCAAACAGCATTTGGAAAGTGTGCTGCTTCATATTATACTAGCAATATAAAACCCCCCCTAGATCTGACTACCAGCTGTGTATTTATTTCACCTCTTTTCTGGATTATCTTAATTCCCATTTAAAGTACCAGATACAAAAGATGGTATCTGTAGGCACTGGACTCCATATCTTCAAAGACCTTTTCTTTTTTAAATGTCACAATTTGTACTGCTGTAAATAGTAATAAACATTCTCAATGTCTCATTTATTGATTTACTTAAGCTTCAGTAATTATGATTCTGTTCAAATGTACAGAAGACAGTGGAAAGAAAGACACATTACTGTTTGCTTATAGCTTTCTTGGTGCTTTCAGGATACAGACAAGGACTCACATTAAACATCTATTGCTGCATGCCCAGGACTTAATTCTCTACAAATTTTAAAATACTACTTCAGAACTAGAACAACAAAGTAAATAGTTTTTCAATGTGCATACAGGGGCAGCTGAAGCTAGCTAAGTTTCTTCCTTTCTCCTAATTTTTGTTTGTCCTTTGCTGAGTGAAATTTACTGGTGCCAGACCGACCCATTTTATAGGGACAGGCTGCAAACAGTTCTGCTACAACAAAACGGTCTTCCAAATGGTTAAAGAAAAAATCTTTTGTCTTTTGAGTTATAAAAACCTAGGGTGTGCTTTATGGCAATTTGATTTCAAACTGACTTGTATTTTGTGTGTGTGTGTGTGTGTGTGTGTGTGATTGATTGATGAAACATTTAAAAATTATTATAACTTCTGTGTTTATCAAGGTTTCATGTTTGTTAACTCTAGTCTGTAGCTTAATGGTAGATAATTTTGTATTTTTGAAGAAACGTCTGTGACAAACCAGCTGGGGCTTATGGATTCATTCTTCAGTAACTCATCCTGCATATGTTCTGATGCTACAGTTAATCTCCTCTTCACCCTGATATTCCAAGCTCTGTTTTTAAGACCAGGCAATGGATCTGCAAGGATTTCCAAGCAATAAGGCAGACTAAAACACCTTACATTTCAAATGACTGTAATGTATGTGCACATGTGTCATGGTTTAGGAATGGTATTCTCCAATGTAGTACTCCCACTAAAAACCACGAATTACTCCCTCTCCCCACTCCAGCTGGAGGCATAAAAAGGCAAAGATTATGGGCTGAGATAAGAAGAAATTACTGGAAACAGCAATGAGATAAGAAATGAACAGTAACAACAGCATTATTAATAATGAAAGGTGTAAGAAAATAAATTATTCACATGGGGACAACCCCCTGACAATTGACAATACTGGGTGGCTCTCTCTGCCACGGTTTTCTCGACTGGATGGAGCCCCTTCTTCCTAAAGGGAGTCTTTTTCTCCTGGCCCCAGCAATGATGTGAGGTGGTGCAGAATATCCTCTGTGTCCTGGCCATGCCCTCTGCAGGCTACTGCGAAAATTAACCCTGTCCTGGCTGAAATTAGGACACCATGAAAAAAGTGTGACATGACACAAAAGTATTGCAGGACTTTAAAAACTGCAAATGTCTTTTGGAATATACAGATAAGCTTTCTTTTTTTTTTTTTCTTTTTTTCTTTTCTTTTTTTTGTTTTTTTGTGAACTGCTCTTCATGGAGCTTTCATTTTATGATCCAGTGTCTACATTTGAGGTTGTCACCTTGCAGAAGCTTCCATACAATGTTTTCCCAGGAATGCAGCATGAAGTATACCACCTGTCTCATTTCCAAACTGCTGTTTCATGCAGTGGGAGCTCAGGATTGCGTGTCTGTTGTATGCTGGTACTTGAAGCATCAACATTTATGTGGCTGCAGAATTGGTCTGAGTAGGCCCAGTTCATACAGATGACAGCGTTTGTTACTGCTGTGCCAGGGGCTGGCATAATAAGGTTGAGCTTTCCCTTTTGACATGATCTGCAGTGAGCACTAAATCCACACTCGAGTGAGGGGCTGTGTACAAACACTGCAGGAAATTCAGGCTCTGGCTCAGGTCTGGGTTTCAAACACAAGTTCATGCATGTAAAGTGGTCCCTTTCTTGTGGCATCAGTGCTGAAGGTCCACTGCTGATCAAACTGTTGTTCTTTGTGTCTTGATAAATACGTAGGACATACACAGCAACAGCAGCAACAGACAACCAGTGGCTTGGAGTTCAGATCCTGGGCCAGGAAAGATTTTGAATTTATATGAATGTCTAAATTACTGAGCTGTTGAGCATGTTTCTTCCCAGGAATTCCAAGATGTAAGGACAGCTTCATTCTTCACCGTTAAAGGTTTATTTGCAAAATCTTTGCAAAGTCTTTTGTTTGTGATGTATGTGTTTGTTTTGTTTGGTTTTGTCCCTCTGAATGTACAAGTGGATGTTCCATTGTTCAGCCTGTGACTCTCTCATGATCTGTGTAACCTCACTTGTTCCAGGTGTTCAGGCTTTGGGATCTCTGTGCAGTTGGTGCTGCCTGTCAGCTGGAGGTACAAGGACTGATCCTGAACTGAAAAGGTTGGCTCTAAGTGGTGGCTTTGAGGCGGTGGTCTCGGCTGTGCAAGCTGTGTCCTCCAGGGCAGCATTCCTCTGATCTCAAATACATCTGGATGTATTTTTGTGAGTTGAAGGATGAGTTGCTGTTGGGGTTTGAAAGTTC
>VXAC01003492.1:7877-160301 GCA_013399225.1 Rhipidura dahli
TTTTTTTAACACATTAGAAACCAAAGAATATAGACTTGCCAAAGTCAGTATTCTGGAAAAAAAGATAATATTAAGTATTCATATGAACATAATATTTTTTCTAATTTCCATCTGTGTGTGTGTATGTATGTATGTGTGTGTTTAGTCCTGTCTGACAGAGAAAAGAAAAAAAATATTACTTTTGGAGGGAAGAAAGTAAGTCAGCACAGGAAATGAAATTACAAATATTTTTAGTTTTCCCACTGCAAGAAAATTAACTTGTTGACATTTTGCACCTAGCATTGCATTGAAATCTTTTATTTGTCTTTATGTTTTGAGGTTTCCTACATGTAAGTGTGTATTAAGATAATTTTGAAAAAAAATGCAGGCATAAAAGATCCACTCAGATAAGGTAAGCTCAAACTTTGGGCCATCACATCAGAAAAGTACAACATGGGATGATACAAAATTATGTGACGTGTGCTAATATCTTCTAATGTGACTGAGTTAACAATTCTTCAATGGATGAGTTATTTAGAAAGATATTTATTAAAAAACACTAAAATGAGATGGTAGTTAATACCCAATTTACTGCTTTATGATTTTCTATTTTTTAAAAATATTTGCAAATGAGGAACATTTCAGTTTAAATCAGCTGAACAGCTACATGTGGATAGCATTTACAGTTTGGAATTGAACTAATGAACTAATTCTTGAGTATGACCTTATATTTATGAAAGCCTATATGTTTCAGTGTAAAGATTTGGAGAGTGGATGTTGAGTGCAATAATATGGAAAAGAGCAAATGCAGAGAAGAAAATGGACAAAACTCAAACCACCTTCAACATCCGATATAGAAAATTAAATGGATCCATGCTGTATGTACATTGTTCAGTAAAATACATATTTCAAGTAGAACTTTCCAGACAGAAATAAGAGTAAAATTAAAGCTTCCATAAGCACTCTAGGAGAAAATGAAAAGTTCTTTTTCTTTTTTTTTTGGGTGGGGGGGCAGGCGGTAGTGGCAAGGGGAGTGGGGACGGTAGGAGAATGGTGGTTTTGGTGGAGAGGATTAGTGAACTACAGATCTGCATAATTTGTGCTTCCTCCCTCTTAGCCAAAGACTCTTTGGAATACTGAGAATTTTTTAAGTATAAGTGTGATGCTCACAGCAAGCTGTACCTTTCTCTCACATAGCAGAGGAGAAGCAATATTAAAATAATTGAAACTTACAGTTTGTGCATTTACTAGCTCTCTTACGATACACGTCACTTATCCTCCCAAATAACCTGTTATCATATAGTTCTTAATAACCTCAGAGCTGGTACAATGTACTTTAATTGGGTATTTAAGGAAAGAAATTCATCACATTGAAACAACAAGGGTCAAAAAAACTAGATACAGTATATTTTTTTCCTCTGGAATACCAAAAGAATATATTTTGATAAGTTTTATCTGTCATTCACCAATAGGTTTAAAAGCTTCTACTAAGACCAAGGTCCAAAACTGACCTTAAATTGAATCCACCTTTCATTGTAATCAATAGCAAGACTCCTATCAAGACTGGGCAAGTCTCTTAGCACTCTTAAATAAAAGATCCCATAATCACAATAAATACATTCCAATTAAGATTCTTGACAGCTGCCAGAAAAAAAGGTTTTTATTGTTTTTTTTTTGTCTGCTGAGCTCTACCTCAAAATTCTACAGACTTTTTTATTTTATTTCCACATTTTTCTATATTATCCATTCAATTCATGAAAGTAGAATTAAAGATGGTGAATATCAGAATCTGTTCTTGATGTATTATCTTTCAGCACTTTTATGATCCTAAATGGTATAAGACTGGTACAGATGTGCAGTATTAAAGTCAGACTGGTTTTTTTCAGATTGTAGTTATTTTATGTTATTTGACATATTTTTAAGACTTTTAAAAGAATGAGGAATGCCATCTAATTGCAGTTTGAATTAGTTTTTCTTCTCTTAATAGATACTGAATTTCTATGTGGTTTTCCTCTTCACAGGCAATGAGGAAGTAGGAATTAAAAGTATTATTGTAACAAAAGGCAAAACTGGAAATTAAGTCTCAGAGGTATTAAAAGTATAACAAGAGACGACAAAAAATACCTACATCTCATATAATATATTCTAATACGAAGATGACATACATTTATAACACTTTTTCAACACTTTCAGGTGGGAATGCATCAAAAGTTATGTCAGTTAGCAAACATAATGTCAAGTATTAACAGTATCTCAAAATATCTACAGCCCACTTTCCCAATAACAGAGAATTTTTATTTTCAAAACAGAATGTAATGTTAAATCAACAACTCATGGAATGACTCAGCTTTAGCTCACAGTCTTCTGTACTTTGGAGGCTTTTCAAAAATATTTCTAAGTCCTACAAGTTTTCTGAAAACTTAATTCACATTTCTTAAAAGGACATTATCAGGATACAATCAAAAGTAAAGATATATAACAGAATTCTGTTTCTCTGTACAGAAATCTCTAGATCCTTGCATCAGGCTGGATTTTACTATTGAGTTGTTACTCATTTGTTTGGGAGATCAGAAGTAAAAAAAAAAAATAATAGAAGTAACTGAAGGAAATCTGTCCAAAGGGTTGATAAGTGATGAAGTAACTCCCATTGATCCATTATATGTAAGTATATATAACATCTATAACATTTACTTGACTGAAGTACACAGGGACAGATTTCGGATTTTTTTTCTCCTCTTTGTCCAGAGGCTAAAGGACCATGAAGAGTCCTATACTTTATACAAACCCAAAGACCACCACCACAAAATCTGCGAATCAGCTTGATTTCCTTTGTCTTTTTGTTCACCCATGACAGAAATAACAGTAAAAAAACCTAAGCAGGTCTTTTTTACATACACCTCGTAGAAAGTGGGCTGTGTAATATTTTTACCCTCACTATAACATAATATGGTCCTGAGGCAACTTAATGTGGATTCAGTACTTCAAATAACCATATAGATGATTTTTTAATGTACATCAGAGTAACTTTTTTTTAATGCAAAAGGACAATTTAATTCCAGCTGAGAGGAGTGCCTCATTAGTGTGATTACAGTGGAGTATGATTAACAAACCTTGGCAGAAAAGAGACATCTTATTATTATTTTGTCACTGCATAGTACAGTGTAAAGACTATTGAAAAATTCATTCTTTGATGTGAAGTTGTCTTTTTTTGCCTTTCCTTTAAGCAAATTTGCTAACTTTTTCATTTGATTTCTTAATGACAGGGTAAGAAAAAGGCAAGCATGCAAAGTTGAGATGAAAGTCAAGTCTACTCACTGTTATACAGTTCATAAGTGTAGATTTATGCATTTCTGTCCGCTGTTAGCCAGTTAGACTCCATGCAAAGTAATAGAAAACCAGCTCTTCCCACATTTTGCTAAGTTATTCAATATTTGAAAACTGTAAATTTACTTTACACTCTTTTTTACCTAACTAGGAAAAATTCCAGGGCCCTTTGTTTCGATTTAGATGAATATAGCAAATTCACCTAAATAAAGCAAACAGACATAAAAAAGGAGGTGAATGCCATGTATCAAATATTTACTACCAGTATCCTTGCTGTATTTGATCCAGAGTTTTCTCTAGAAACACGAGGAAAAACTCTAGAAATATGAGAAAAAATAAATGGCACTTCATAGGGGTTTTTTTCTCTACACTGTTTTTTGGTCCAATTTAAATTGGAGGGAAAAGAAATGCTGGAACTAAAAGAAGGCCAGTGGTTACAAAGAAAAAGACAATATGGAAAGTGTTTGGTGAATATTAATTTATGTTGGTTTATATTCATATTAGCCAAAGATCAAAGTAATTATAAAGTCCCTAAACCTAATTACATCAGGTACTTCAGAAAAAAAATTGTCAATGTATAGTGTACACCACATAAGTACTTTTGAAATAAATATTCAAGTATCAATAACATTTTAATTAGAACCAAACAGTCATATTTACACTCACCTCAGCATAATAACAACAGGAAAAAAGTCTGTAAGTGGTGCCTTAAATTCAGGTTTTTTACATATCAGGCACCAAAACAGAGATTTTTTCATTAAGTTAGTCAATATTTAAATGAGGTTGTTACTGATTAAATTCATCGCCTTTCTTGTAGACAAATTTTAATGCACCAGGAAAAGGCTTAAAAAAGTAAAAGTTTATTAGCTCAGTTTGAAATAGTGCAGAGCTCTCTGATGAACACCTCTTCAGGCCCCTAAAATAATCTTTTCAGAAAATAAATTTTAAGCTGTGGCAGTTTAAAAATAAGTTTTGTTGCCATGCTGAGGGTCCCAAATTGAAATACATGACATATGCAAACTGACTGAAAGCATACAGTTCCAAGATGCAATTCAAGAAACATGAGGATGTGAAGCTACTTGTTCTCAAAAGGTTGATACTTGAGGGACGGCCAGAGGCAAAAAAGAAGCTTCATGCTTAATTCATCATTGCTGGTCTGTTTGTGATTAACTGATGGTTGATGGCAGTTATGAAAGTAAAGAAAAACAGTGATTTAAAGCTTCAGGAGGAAAGAAAAATCTTTATAACTTTCATGTAGGACATTAGAGTATTGAATTATTTTAAAAAGTAAACTCATTAAAAGGGAAGGACTTTTTCTCCACCATAAGCAGATCAAATAAACAGATTGATGCTATGATTTGAGAGCATTCAGACAGTCAGGTATATTGACTAAAACAGTCCAGAGAACCATTATATTCTCAGCAAGCTCTAGAATAACCTTGGCTGAACAGCATTGTCTTTTTTTGTATTTTAGGAAAAAAAAAAGTGTAAGACTTTATGGGACAGTATACAGAGATCCTTGATCTAAGAGCTACAAAGCTGTTGAATTGACATGGTACTGCACAGTAGAAAGCAATTTATTTTTTTATCACATAAAAGAATATTCTTCTGCAAAACATTTCACAAAGGAAGAAAAAAAATCTTGGAAAAGTCCAGGTTGATTTCTCAGTAGGTAAAATTTAAAAACTAAAGATACAATGATAAGTTAGGAGGAAGATATAAAAGTTACAGTGAAACTGGCATGGGACATAAGAATTAATAAATAATTTGTCAAGAATTATGCTCATATAAAAAAATACATCAGAACATAATCAGTATACTCATCCATATGTTATATGGTGAAATTGTTTTCAAATGAAAAAACATACCTGGTACAAGAGAGATAAGTATGTGAAAAAATCACTAAGCTGCCATATCTGAAAGTGCTGAAACTGTACTTTTTTGTTCTGTCTTCTCAGCTATAGCAGTCCAGTGATTAGTGGACATGGTGGGAATTCTGGCAACAATGTCTACTAAAGCCAAAGCAGTTTACTGTGAAACTGATGATTAGCAGAACGGATGAGCTGTTTTGAATTGTTGGAATTCCTTGATTCCTTTTCTAGAGATGAAATAAGGAGCATAAATGTGTTTTAACCTGAGAGTTCCTTTTTCTAGCAGCAGTGACAACCATTCCTCCCATCAGACAAACATTCCTTATCCTAAGAAAGGAAAATAGCTAATTTTTATTTCATTGTTCTTTCACTGCTATCTTAGGGATGAACACAGTTTATGTCAGGACTTTTAAGTCATGTGTCAAGCAGTGTCCATAAGAAGCTGCTCATTTGGTTGTAGAAATTCAAAAGATTTTTGACTCTAAGGCATTTTGCAGGATGCATGTCATCCATTTCCTTTAACAACTTTTATGTCTCTGAATCATTTAAGTGCTGCATATGAAACATTCATCCCAGTAAGTTCCACTATGATTTTTGAAATTAACTTCAATAAAGCCAAAATTATATTTACAGTCTTCTGAGTAATAGACTGATAATTCTTGCCAAATATTCTCCCATTTACAAAGTCACATATTAGCTGCACTGCTATGAAATGAGTCAAACGAAAGGTTAAGAAAAATGCTTTCTTCATTACAGATTAATCATTGAGTAAGCACCCTTAATTGGCATTGAATTAACTTTTCCTTCCAGTCTCTAATAGCTCTGAACTTATTAATTTAAAACACTGCTCTTTGGTCCCTTTCATAACTTTGATAATAGGTCCAATGGGCCCAAACATTGCCTATGACATCATAGATATCAAATAAAACATTATTTACTATGTTTTTTTATAGTGAAAGAAAGGTTTCCAGTTACCTAGAGAAATTATTTTAAGGCTGAATTTAATTATTTCTGCTCTAGCTACTTAGATTCACTATTTCTTGATGTAGCTGCTCCCTGAATTTTTGTAAAAAGTATAGTAGATGTCCCTAATTTTAGTAAGAAAAAAATCCCAAAGCAAAATGCTGATGCTTTGAGAGTTTTCTCTTTCTGTTGGAAATATTACTGGAAACCATTTGAGTGGGTGTTTCTAAGTCATATCAAGGTTGCTTAACTGAAGTTAATTAAAATTATCAATTGTAAAATCAAGGCACACTATTTTGCTGTTCTTTGAGATTTATTAGAAGCTTCTCAGAAATCATTTTTCGAGTAAAACCAAAATAAAATAAAAAGCCAAACACAACATATACAGACATTTTAGAAAGTAACTAAAATCAGATTTTCTGTTAAATTTAATAACAAGATATCCTGATTTTCAGTGTGCAAACTGCTTATATACTTTCACAAAAGATTGAAACTTTTCTTGGTATACAAGAGAAGACTTCCTCCCAAAGACTTTCTAGCCCCTCTTCATCTTTTTACATGGATTTAAAAATCCAGCATATAAACTTTGATACAAAATTAATTTCACCAAAATTATATTTGGCAGATCACTCACATTTCGGAATTGAGCACATATGAACAAAATTGTGCCTTCACTGTTTCAAAATAGAAAAGAAAACCCCATTACCAAAACAATGACCCAGATAATGGAACTGAATTCTCAACTGCCTTATTTTCAAAAGATGCCCAGAGTACTGTTTGATAGCTATAGATTATTTTGCAACTATTTTTGTATTATTTTATTCTTTTTAAATTTCAAAATATTTTAAAATTATTTTCAAAAAAGAAAGACTAATTTTTTTTAATTGTGGTGAAGGTAACACGTACTTTTACTTAATCGTAGTTAAGGGAAGAAAATAAGGAAAGAAATATAAAACTATTTATAACTATTTGGACCACTCTCCTAAAAGCAAGGTACAATGAAACCTTGCCTGATTGAGTGGGCACTGTAATCTAATCAGACAATAAGCCAATATAAGCTGTCCAGTAGCAACACTTTTGCAGTGCATCTTCAAGAACATTATGATATATTAGCTCTTGGTTGTAAAACAGGAAGACAGAAGAGAAAGTGTGATCACAGCTGGGGATCCTGACTTTAATCCCTTTAAAACTCTCAGGTATTCATTTTGTTTCTTTGATATATATATATATATATATTTATATTTATATATATGTATATATATAAATATAAAATATCTCCTTAGTATCCCAAAATACTTTAAGCTGTTGTGGTATTTTACATTACAAAATCACTCGAGCCATACTTTTTACAATACAGATTTAAAATTACAACTTCACAAAATATTTTATAGTATAAGTATACACTTACAGAGGCATTTAAACATCTTTTTACTGTCATTGAGTAAGAAAGTTTGAAATTAAATTGCTTGTCCATTACCTTAGTACATTATTCCAAACACCTTTCAAATACATCATAAACAATATAATTCTGAGGTCACTGGGACCCCATTGGTCTAAATTTATTTGGCATTTAAAATCTGCTAAAGAGAGTGTGTGTTCCAAATGAGGGATTATCTCTTTAAGGTAAATATAATTATCATAAGTTATTATGTAAATGCATTTACCTGCAGATACCTGGCTTCTTTGTTTACAAAATGAAATCATTTTGTGAATCTTTTTTTCCTTGAATTCTAAGTATAAAAGACATCAATATATTTAAAATTTAAGAAATTACTACCTCAAATTTGCCTTTAAAAGTATTAACTTTCCTTCAAAATCAAAACTGTCTCTGTGGAAAGGTCTTTATAGCATTTCTCTTCTTCTGTACTGTCAGAAAGGCTCTGATTTCTGTCTTGTGTACAGGTAAACAGGGAAAGTACTGCAGCATCATGCACTCTCCTCTGTAAGAAAAAGGAAGAAAAGATCTTTAGTGTAACCTATTGCAGCAGCAGTATGGAAACAAGAAAGAAGCCCTGCTAGAGTCCTAGGTTTTCTTTGTGATCCTTGACAATTTGTGGCTTTGATCTGCAACAAACAGCTATTCTGTGAATAGCAGAGGTATTAAAGATGAGAAGAATTCTGCATCTAGACACAGAATGCTTTGGATAAATAGATTTTTTTTTTTTCCCCTTCAGGTCCCTTTCTCTGAAGCACTTCTTCAGAGTTTTTCTACAGGACAAGGTGAAGCTAGAAAATAAAATTATGACAATATTTATTTTAGGATTCTTATAAAGACCAGGATTTTTAATAAAGAAATTAAAAAATCACTATGTTCCTCCTAAACTGCCTACTAAACTACACCTGAAATAGCTAGATTTCTATCAATATATGCATATATACATATATCATGACTGCTCTTTAAATCAAAAAAAAAATACATGTTAAACCAAACCCAAAGTTTCATCAGGAAAAAATTGAAACAAAATAAATAAATAAATATAACAAAAGTGTTGGTTCAGTTTCTACAAAGTTATATCACCACCATAATTTATACAGATATTTTCAAGCTCTTATGATACAGAATTAAACAAATGTGAGGATTTTTTTTATAGTAAAGAGCCCAAAAATCCCTGTAGGATTTGCGCCTATCCTTGTATGTAGGGAGGCAATGACAAACTCAGGAAGATCCCAAGGTCACTTGGAGACCTCCAGGCTGCAGACCAAGAGATCATTTAGCTGAGATCTGTGATAAGAGACCCAAGGAACCAAACCAGCTGAGCTCTAGAGCCAGAGGAAGATTGTGGTTATAAAAATGATGTAAATAGATAGAAACCTACATTCTCAGAACAGATGTAAAATATCCTTACCTCTCATCTTAGGCCAAGTCAGTCACTGTTCCTACAGGGATGTTTTTTGAATCCATTTATACCAGTTTTTGAATAAACACCTGTTTTCCAGCCAGGTGCATGAAATTTGCCTAACATTAATGTTTTCTCAGGACTATTTTGTTGGGGGGAAGAAGCTTCACTAACATAAATGGGGCTACCTGCCCACAATAGAAATTTTAAAAGATGTGCTTAAAACCTCAACCAAATACTAAATCTGAAACATTTTCTCCTATCATCACTCTGATCTGCTTCTCCCCTCCAGCTCGTGTCAGGCTGCCAAGCTGTGAAAGCATGACGTGTTGTTTCTGCACCTCACACAAGCGGAGCTCACTTTGAGAGTAGCACATTTAATATAAGGCTTGAACTTGCTCTCAGAATCTATGAATAGAGGAGAAACTAATTTTAGGGAAAGTTCTGGCTGAAAAAATATATTGCACGATAAACCTACAGCCTATAGTCTCAGTTAATTAAAAAATATATAATTGTCGTACAGACTGCTTGCTGTTATATAATTTAGGCTCTTAATAAGGTCTTTTTGTTTCATTAAAGAAATTTCCTTTTCTTCTCAACTTGAGAAATACAATGCTCCATGATGGGAGCATACTTTATATTGATACAAACAGCAACTATACATCATACTTGTTAGGGAAGTATTTATTAAAAATGAATACACATAGGGGTGAAAAATAAGAGGGGTGTGGGAGAAATGGCATCTTGCAGATAACTGTGAATTAACTAAGATTTAGAGTAATACTTTTTCCCCATGCAAATGATACTGCTATTTTCTATTAATTAATGTAATTGATAACAGTTATAAAGAAATCTGGCATTTTAATCATGCAGATATATCTTTTGCTGTCAGAAAAGAAAATTAAAACAGCTAGATGTCTTTTATTTGCAGAGTTAGCTGGAGAGGAAATTTTAAAAGAGCTGGTAATAAATGAGCGATACATTCAATTTAGGAGATCACAGATATGGGTCACAAGGTTAGAGGACTCAGAGAGGGATCATGACATTAAAACCGTGCTCCTTTCTAGACATAAGTAAGTGGAAACATAAACTAATGGGCTTGGTAGCTCATAATGCTATCATTATTCGATAGATTTAAAATTTATTTGATGTTGTTACCATTAAAGAGCAGCTAAAATACCAAAGCAACCATTGTAGAAGTTACACTTCTCATAGGGATTTTTCTTCATTTAACTTAGTTATGTAGAGATTCCACTTTTCAAAGGATTTTACCATAGTGTTACATAGTTGGTATATCAGGTGCTTCAAGAAAAGTATGCACTTTTTAAATTAAGTGGGATATGGGTAATATAAAGAAAAGTCAAGTAGCTCTGATCACTAGAGAAAAGGGAAAGTTTTGTATGCAGAATGAGACCTGAACTGGATAATTGCCTCTGACCACTTACAAAATCCAATAGCACAAACTAATTTTGTCCCTGTTGAAAGAGTGCTGCCCTTAAACATTCCTTTCTTTTTGGGAGACATCAAAGAAACACTGGAAAATTAAGACATGAGCACTCAAAAGAATCCACTAAAATCTTGTTTTTCCACAGTATATATGCCTATCTTTTTTGTGTGTTTCTAGTTCAAAGACAGAAGACAGACAAATGTTCCTCAATACTTTGCCTATTATTTCATGATGCAGTTGATACCAAAGCCCTCTTGCTGTTTGTGGCTATTTTTCCTACTCATAGTGGATGAAACAGACAAAATATTAATGTTATATATGACATAATGCAATTTACCCTTTTCTTTCTGAGGATATCTGCCATACATGAATTAATTTTCTGCATTGCCTATCATTTTTTCAGTTGATAAAACAAAAATGGTGAGTTATATGGGACTAAGAGTGCAGTGACCTGATTCAGGTACCAATCTGCAGAATTTTAGGCAGTTCCTTAACATCAGAGGGTGCTAACAATTAGAGAGAAAACCCTGGGTAAATTTCTACTGTACAGATGAAAAATTTTGAAAGCTAAAGAGGTCATGATGTTTACATCAACCATAAAATCATGCGCTGTCTTCTCTTAAGGAATCCCATGTTCCTCAGGGTATTCTGGATCAAAAAAAGAGAGAGAAATACTGTATGGGTAGAGACCAACAGAAGGTTAGCCAAGACTTGTGAAAAAATTTGTTAATGGCGAATGAACATATGGGGTCATCAGCAGACAACCAGCACCCAAACTTGTAAGATAAGTTGAAAAATAAGAAATATGTGGAAGGAAAATAATTTTTCTTTTTTTCCCCCTGCAGAGGTCACAGATATGGGTCACAGAAGAATACATAAAGAAATAACTTGCCAAATATAATATCTCTTTTCTTTCTCTTAAACACACTGTAAAACGGAGACATTCAGTTTTTTGTAATAAGCATTTCTGAAATTCTTATTTTTCTCAATGAACCACATGATACTTACAAAGGAAAACTACACTGGTTTTCAATAGGAACTGAGAAAGTGAACACTTGAGGCTCTCATTCATCAGGTTGAGTTTCTTAACATGCTTGAGCAATTGATACATATGTTCTGTTGTAAAGCATCTTCATATGTATTTCCTAAATGTAGTTAACATTCCTGTGAGAAATCAAGTAGCTATTTATTAAAATAATGCATACTGAGTCTATGTTTCAACCAACAGACATTTTTCTAGAGCTAATTTAAACCCAATATACACAAAAAACAGCAGCAGCAAATTTCCATCCATCTGCACACAAGGAACTGATTAGCTGCTTGTTGCTTTTGTAACTGCAGAGCCCTCAGCCAGACAATCTCAGTGCTGGGCAGTAGCATTGGAAAACTTTATTCTGGCACTGTCCTGTCACACTGCTGACAGTGAGATTTTGTGGCTTTTAGGCCTTTTTTTTCTTTGAAACATATGTAGACATCTTTTTTGAATGTTATAGTGAGAGTCAACATTTATTACGGCTCCATATTGCTAGATTGAATTAATAAAGGTTTGAGAGGCGTTTTTTAAAAGTTGGGTTTTTTTATCAATGAAACTTGAAAGAGGAAATGAAGTCATATAACATAATGCCTATCGGATTTAAACAAAAAGAAAATTTAAAAGTTTTGAAGAAATCTGACTGAAATGAAGATCATTTTCAGGCTTCTCTAACTTATAAAAATTTATAAAACTGTAACATATGTAGGCATACAGACAGATACACACACAAAAAAATAAAGTTTAGGAAACAAGACATGTTATCACCGTCCTGAATCTGATACACACATATACTCCTTAAAAAAAAAAATAAAATAAACTGACAAAAAAACCCCAAAATCTATAGAAAGACCTTAAGTGTGACTTGTAAACTTTACAAATAATTATTAACATTATCATTTAAGTAAAAGTCTCAGATTAAATGAATCCTTTTAGAAATACTGCTTAGAAACCATATTTCAGTTGACATGGTGGTGTTCTTAGGAGCCTTGCTGCTGACTCAGCAGACGTCTTTTCGGATAAATGCTCTGCATGTGTGTGAGAACAAACTTGTAACAGTCATCCTTTTGCCCTCTTAAGTTCAGAATCCAGCAAATCTACCATAGTGCAAAAAAAGAAGATATCTGAGATTAAAATATCTAATTTTTTTTTTTTTTTTGAATGTAGAATTTGCAGAACTTCAGGTTGAAATGTAAGAAGCAAAATAAGAAAGCCAATGCCCAGCAGAGATATATTCTGACTTAATTTCTAGTTGTAAAGCATGGGCTGGGGTGGGGGAAAAAGTGAACAGAAAATTGCTGGAGGGTAACAGTAAAGAATAAATTACAGGAAATATTCTTTCAGGAAACCTTAAATTCTATGACCCAAAATATTATTTTTTAATCTTTAAAGTCAGCAAATTCAAAATCTTTCCTAATTATTCTTCTTCTTTTCTCTAAATTAGATTAAATAAACATTTCTACATTTGTAATGTGATTTTATTTCCTAGCTAAATCTAGTATTCATTCCCATAGAACTTTTTCTTTGTTTGAATAAGCCCACTGGTCAATTCATCAAGGCAAAACAACAACAATGTGGGGAAAATATCCTTTATTTAAGGAGATTTCCTCCTCACAATGATAGATAAGCTTGTGAGAGTCAATACACTCTGAAGAGTATATTATCAGAGCTCCAAATGAAAGATTGTGTGGAATTATTTACACTATGCAAAGGCAGAGGCAATCCTTAGCTGTTGAAAAACTTTCATGAGCACCAGAGAGGAAACACTCGATATCTTTTGAAATTCAAAATCCTAAAAAAGTAATTGGATAATAGATGTTTAATAAATATATAATTCCAGCAATATTAAAATGAAATGTGAATAATGCCTTTTGTATCAGCAAACCTTTATGCTGCAACACCATTAACTCTTCAGAGTAACTAATGCCTTTACTAGTTAGATTTATTTTAATTTTACAGTGCTAGTGTAAGTGATTGTTGTGTACAGATGCAGTACTTCTATTCACCTTCTGTGACCTGAACACAGGATGCTGAAGTAAAGTGGCAAGATAGATCTCCTCCTACAGTTTTAACCATCTTTGGAGTCTCTAGGGAAGTCTTTCTGAGCCTCCTAAAGCAAGCTGACGTGCACATAGAAAGTACTTGTGTTTGTTTTATGCTATCAAGTGTCTACAGATCATTCCCTCTTTAGAATGTTTCCTGAACTTTGATGATAAAGCTTCATTTTAGGAAATCAGACAAAGAAGTCATTTAAAGATATCAGCCAAATTTCACATATCACTAGTGGATGGTATAAAAATAAAAACCCCCTGTAACATTGAACAAGCTCATATTAAATTTAATAATTTACTTTAAGATTCAAAAAGTCAGGAAAACATGAGCAAATTACCAAAGAACAAATTGGACCTTTCCCCAGGCATCCTTTTATTATTCATCAATCTTTTTAGGAAATATAGTTAAACATAGTTCATTCCACTTAGAAGCTATTTCATGTGGTTTTGTTCTTTAGGCAGCCAATATTAGATAAAATTTCTGCTGGTGTAAGCAGAGACACTTAGAATTGAGTTCCATTCTTAAATAAATAAAGGGGTCTTTAGACACTGCCTAAGCCAATATGAGAAAATACATTTATTCATTCTAGAACACACATAACTTTCTAACCCAAATTTAGAATCGGGTACAAATTATTATAAAAGAAAAAAAAAAAAAGAAACAAAAAACACAGAAAAACAAAAATAAGAAGGGAGAACCACACAAGGTACACTGAAAAAATAATATCATTTAATAGGCAACAGAATGGAACATTAGGCAGGGAGAAAATACTGTCAGGAAGAAACTCTCTTCAGAAGCAACACGTGAGTCAATTAGAAGTGACCACTCACGCAGTAACAGATACCTGGAGTGGAAAACAGCAAGATAAACTCAGCAGCTGTATAACAAAGATACAGCACATGCACTGTTTAAGCTAAGATAAATTATCATGTGTCCCTGAAAGTTAAGAAGAAATACTGGATTTAGTTGTTAGAAAACTTGAGAAATTCATAATACAAAGTCTTATGTGTTGCTTAAGTGCTACATATCCAGTTCAATAAATAATAATGACAAAATTTTACTGATCTACTGTTGTGAGAAAGATCTGGATTAATATTTTGCAATGAGGTGTTTTATAAATATACATTAAAAAAATAGTTTTTTTGGTTTATAATCTCTTCTATACATAAAGACAGAAATTACAAAGCAAAAGTAGAATAAAAAAATCTGAAATCCTAAATGCAGGAAATCAATTAAATTGTTCATATGGGTAATTTCTGAGATATAGACTTAAGACTTGTTTTCTGGTTTTGTTAGTTTTGTTGTTGTTTTTAAACAGAGCCATTTATACAGAAGAGCACTGGCAGGAAATAAATCATGACAACAGTGGTGTGAAACCTCACTGGACACTGTTAGTCTATGTGAAAATAAGTAGGAGGTATGTGTCAAGCTGCAAAAAAATTATCCAGACACAGTAAAACTCCAGGGCAACCTGCTGTTAACCAGTAGAGAAAGTGGAGAGAAGTAAATAAGGTATTATCTTATTCTGATCCTCTTTTATTTTTTTTTAAGATTAAGTAGAGACTTATTCATCCCTTTAATTTTACTGTAATTGTTTATTTGTGTAAATAATTTCATATTTTTTTCTTTTTCCACGTCAAAGGGATCATGTAATTTATACACCATTTATAGCAATAATTTTCCATGGCATGATAATTAAGTCATCCTTCAAAATAAAAAATCCCAGCTACAGTCAAAACCTGGAAACAGCCTTTCTCTGGAAAACTTTACATTGTGAGATTCTCTTAGTCCAAATATGAAAAATTCTCTGCTGGTTCTGATACCCATTAAAATTTCTATACATCTGATAAGTTTTCAGTTCTAAAGCCATTACATTCTGGTATAATTTCAATATGTGTAGTCACAAAAGTCAAGTTAAGGAGCCTGTAATTCTGCCAGCGTAGAGGCGTTTTTCTAAGAAATGAATATAAGCAGTCTACAAGCTATTTTATTATAGGACAATAGCATAGTTCCATTCTTTATTCTCTTTTACATATACCAAGTGTCATTCCAGTCTACATATGTTTCCTTTATTCATCTACATTTCAATAGTTCCCATGATGGAATTTTCTAGTTAGGCAAAAAAACATTTACAGAAAGCTGAAATAATTTTTTCATTTGTATTTTTACTCTTATTTTTACTCTCATTAACTCTTAAACAGAATAAAATATTTGGTCAAAAATCAGGAATTTCACAGAATTGTTTCAGTGAAAGAAAAAGTGCTACTTATAAATACAGTTACTGAAAGGCTCATTCTTAGTCAATTTAGATACAAAGTATATGTGAAAGCAGAAGACTGAGCAAGCCCAAGATGATTTTCTGGCATAAGGTATATGTAAGTGGAGAGTCAATGCCAAAAATTTCCTTTCAGTATAGGTTGTTAGTGCACAAGTGTGTCTAATTTGTGCACAATAGTACCAAACTTTTCTGTGGAAATTGTTTCCCTTAAAATTCAACTCACTTCAATTATATTTGAATACAAATCGTTGGAAGAAGAAAGAAAAGAAGACTTTCCCCCACATTTGTACTGATAAACTTCTCTCTGACTTCTTGGCATATGACACGGCCTGTTCATATCCTCCCTGTTTAGCATTTGCTCTGAGAGCTCATCTGAGCTCAGTGAGATCATAGAACGGGACAATCACAGAATGATTTGGGCCAGACCTTTAAAGATCATCTACCTCAACCTCTCTTCTGTGGGCAGGTATATGTTCCAGGAGATTTTGAGGCTCAAAGCTTCATCCAACTTGGTTTTTGCAGAACCTCCTTCCAGTGCCCCATCATTCTCATCATAAAAAATTTCATCCTTATGTCCACTCTATTCTCTTTCAGTTTAAAGCCATTTCCCCTTGTCCTATCACTACAGGCCTTGGTCAATAACCTTTCTCCATCCCCCTTATAGACCATCTTTATATACTGGAAGGCCACAGTAAGACCCAGAACCTTTTCTTCTGCAGACCTAAAAACCCCAACTGTTTCAGCTTTTCTCCGTAACAAGGGTGTTCCATCCCTCTGACCATTTTCATAGAACTCATCTGTATTCCCTTTAATCTGTCCATTTCTTTCTTGTACTGGGGAACCCAGAGCTGCATGCAGGATTTCGGATAGGGTCTCACATAAGCAGAGGAGAATAAACTTTCTCAAACCTGCGGGCCATGCTTCTTCTGAAGGGCTGCTAGAGCATAGTGCTGGCTCACATCCAATTTTTCATGCATTTGTATCCACCAATCCTTATCTGCAGGGCAGTTCTCAATTAATTAATCCCCAGACTTTGTACAAATGTGGACCTGCCCTGACCCAGGTGCAGAACCTTGCACTTGGCCTTGTTAAACTTCATGAGGTTTGTATGGAATGAAGGTGATGCATGTCCAAGTTAGTGACTAAATGTTATCAGGAGAGATTGAGATTGCTGAGAAGGATTGAATTAAGGTGGGAAGAGTCAAGCAGGGTGCAGGTGTCTTTTCCAAACATATTCCTGAGAGTGGTGGTTTGAGGCCACATTCCTCTGAATGCCTCAAAGGAAATTATTCCAGAGAGCCTTACCTGGAAAATGTGCAAAAGATGTTTTAACTTTTGAATACTGGTTGATCTGTGATCCAGATGAAGGATGAGTGCACATCATGCAACTCCAGGCACTTAGGTACTTTAAAGATCTTAGCAGACACCTTCTCTAATCAACAGAAAGGCACTCACTGCCTTCATTGTCATGAATTTGTCATTAAAATTGTCATTACAAGCAGAAGCATCTTTCATATCACTAGCTACAGAAAAAAGTAAGATTATCCTTCTGGAATCTAGTTTTTTATGATGTTGAGACCGCTAAAAATTTTATCTTTCCTTCTATTATAAATACTGAGCAGGAGCAGCAAAAGCCTTTTTTTTTTTTTAATATTCTTTACTTTTATAAGTCAATTAAAAGCTAAGGACTGATAAAAAAAAAGGTGAAGGAAGAACAGGAAGGAGAAAATGGAGAACACAAAAGACATTCTGCTGAGGAGAATAATTTTTCATTAATTGGAGAAAAGCTAAAACTTACTAAGTATTCTCATTTTCAGAGGCTGATGTTTATAAATGTGAATAACTAAAAGACAGCTGATTAGTTAGAGAGATGAATAGCAAAACAATTTTCTGTACACTATCTGATCATTATGCTTATTTAAAAGACAGCAACACAAGCTAAGCATGAGCATATTCACATTTCATGCATGTTGTCATATAGTAAATTACCTCTTAGACATTTGCATCTAGAAGAATTGCACTACATAATGTGAGATGAAGTGCCAGTTCTGCACTGAGGCATAGACATAAAGCATTTATATATGTCTGAGGCTCTTTTTACTGAAGGCCTGTTTAATAAAGATTTCCCTTAAGTCACCACTTAAGGGAAAGTGCAGGGCAGTTGCTACCATGCAGCCTTATGCATTATAAAGCTTGTCCATCTTTACAGCAGGAGCCCTTGCTAAAGACTGCATACAGAGAGAAAATCCTACTGTCTGCACGACAGCTGTTTGCATTCTGTTGTAGTACAGTCTACCAAACCTTTGCCATGAATCATGTCTACCAAATACAGTAAAGGACCAGACACACAGCTGCAACCTGGTGTCTACCTGTTTTAAACACCGCATTTTGCTTATTTCATTGAAACAATAATTAGAGCAGTACCACGTTGTATCTTCCAATCACAAGCAGTAGCCTTGATCATTCCCAGCCCATGTCAAGAACATGTTGTGATGGATCACTGCAGGGAGACCATACTTCACTCAAATAAGATTAAGTCTAAAAACTGACTATCATCTGCAGCAAAGCACGGGAAAAAACTCCCGTGGTGAGAAAACAGTGGATCTCCAAGGTGTCTTTTTCACCAGCATTGAGTTCTGCCCTAAAGGCAGTTTCTTTCCCCCACCTGTTTACAAGACCCCTGATCTGGCAATTTCACAAGATTCCCAAAGCAGATAATCATATGGAAGCTTTGGCTGAATCTTTTGAGACAGAAAATCTAATATTTTCAATTTTTTGTGGACATTCATTGAAATCGATAATATTCATTATTAATATAGATTTTTAAAGGCCTAATACTGTGTTCATATCCCCTAACTACCACATGGTGTAATTTCTGCTTACCATGGCTGAGATAATTACAAAGACAGCTTCTAAATTACTTTGTCAATTTGCCAGGAACAGATTTTTACTTAAGTGATACACTTTACTGCTGTATACACATAACTTTGAACAAGCTAATGAGGGCAGATTTCTTATTTTGCTTGAAAAAAATATTTATCTCAAAATAGAGCTGGGTCTAGATTCTTTGAGGATTATAATTATGCTCATCTCATAGTTTCTTTGTGTTTTTTCCTTTTTAAGAGAAACTTGGATGATGTTTGAGTTTAAGCATAAAAACATAAACTCTTTATCAAGTTGAATACGATCAGCTTTCTCCCCTCTTACTCTCCAAAAATGGACTTATTTACTTTATCTTTTTATTAACAGTTTTCATACGTTTTTTGGCATTCTAGAGCAGTTAAAAAATTTACCAGGCTGTCTGCCACACAGACACACATATTTTGGTGCTTGTGAGTTTGTGCATTAGACTGTGAAAATGTACAGAAATGAAATCAGGTTTGCTTTAAAATAAAAACCACTTCTCCGTTCTTCCAAGTCTTACACTGAGATTTTCTACAGTGTTTCATTTTTAGTCCCTACCTAGGTGTCCACATGCCCATCTCTAACAAAATCAGTTTCTCTTGTCCTCCTCTGTCAAAGCCTGTCTTTGCTTACAGTCACACATTGCTCTTTACTATACTGACTGTGTAGGGAAGCGTGGGCTGGTTCTGGGTATCTGCATTTTGAATACTAAAACAACTGTGTAGATGCTAAATGGTAAGTCTGAACCTATTCCTAGATCAAAAAGTATCACTTAATGTATTTATAAGGTTACCACCCTAAAGGGTATGGGATTGT
This sequence comes from Rhipidura dahli, assembly GCA_013399225.1. Lineage (NCBI taxonomy): Eukaryota > Metazoa > Chordata > Aves > Passeriformes > Rhipiduridae > Rhipidura > Rhipidura dahli. Next base: position 27,379 of record VXAC01003492.1, read on the forward strand.
GATCACCCTCACATCAGCATCATGAATTGTGACTCAAATTCAAATTTTCAAAGGAAGATCTGCCAGAAGAAGGAGTGAGAGGCGTAAAAACTAAGACATATGGACAGAGAGTAATTTTTAGATAACAGGAACCTCAGTACTTCTCACTTAGTAAATAAAGTTACTTTTGGTCTCTTAAGTAGAGTTAAGCATCACTATCCTATCAAAGCCAAAAATAACACGATGATAAGTAGGGAATTTGGCAGTATTACAATGGGCAGGAAAAAATATAAGGAGACAAGATAGTGTTGGTGTGAGGTGTGGCATGGTTTTGATAAATGTCTTTAGAAGATCACCAAATTACACAAACTGAAGATTCCTGCTCTGAACCCTACCCATCACATAAATCCTCAGTAATAACCAAACAAAAAAAAAATAGCAGCATTTTTTGAAAATCAATTTTCAAGGAATCGTAGGAACATAGAAAGCTTTGAGTTGGGAGAGACCTTAAAAATCATGTAATTCTCACTCCCCTACTGTGAGCAGGGAAACCTTTCACTGGACCTGGTTGCTCACAGCCCCATCCATTCTGGCCTTGAGCACTTCCAGGGAGAGGGCATCCAAGACTTCTCTGGGTAACCTGTTTCTGTTTCTCACTGTAAAATATATAAATTTATCATTATTATTTTTATCCCAAGGGTTGAGAAAGTAGTTCTAAGTCACTTGCTAGAAGCAGGTATTTTCTCCCACAATAAAAGCAATTTTGACTTCCTAATTATATTTTCTGACATAAGTTAACTAGTTAGCATTATAATAATCGTAGAATAATTAATTTTAATAGTATTACTGATTTAGGTATATTAGAAAAAAAAATTAAATCCATGGTTTAAATATTTCTCCAATGTACTCATTCCTGTTACTCTGCTTATTTACCTCTTCTGAACTATCCAATCCTTTTTTACCTACATCTGCCACTGACATATCTGTACAAACAAGGTTTAACATGGATAACAGGAAATATACCTCATAGGTACTGTGTCTATCTTGGTTCCTTCTCCAGCTTTGATTGAAAATATTAAATTGCTCAAAATTGTCTCTCATGTCACAAAATTTTTAATTATTATATCAATACCAATTGCTGTATTTTTTAGTAATGATGTAGAGATAAAATATTATGCAGCAGCTGCTTAATATTTAAAAAAACATGCAGAAAATTATTGCCAGAATCTCATTTGCTCTTAACTATTCATTTTTGGAAAAGATCTTTCCCACTCACATTTTCTTAAAAAAATGAAGGATCAGCTATTGCCAGGGAGAACTGGTAATGGATATGTAACCTATACAATAATTTCCTGCATTAATTGTATTCAGGTACAAGAAAGAAGCAAACTGTAGCAGAAACACCCTACATCTCTTGCAAATACTGATAGAATTTCTAGTGATAGATACTAATATCTGACCCAAATTAATACTCTCCCCCGTGTATTCCTTTTGTACAGTATTCCAAGAAGAACAATCAATGTTAACTATTGCTTCAGAAGTTAACATTCATCAGAAAAGGAACTAAGAAAGCATAATTGACTGCATTTCTTTAGCAGTGTACTAATTTCAAAGATGCATGGTTGGCTTGTGTGGGAAATGGAAGCACTTCACAGGTCTTGTATCTGGCCATATCCCTCCTTCTAGCCCGAGCTCTGTGACAGGGTAAGATACAATTTTGTATCATTCCACACATTTCAGTGGTAAGGAGAGCCGAGCTTCATGTCTGATAGGATGTTCAACCTTTGCCCAGGCACTGAGTGCAGACCCCAGCCACCTTGGGTTCCTGTGCATGTGCTGATCAGCAAGGGCTTTGGGGTATATTAAGGGCCAAAATGATGATTCAGAAGGCTAGATACTGAGCCTAAGTCCTTGTGTAATTCATCTAGGTGTGCTGGGACTTGGAGCAGAAGAAAAAAAAAAGTGGAAGGAAGCAGAAGCATGCAAGGACACAATTCAGAACATTTAAGATGTCTTAAATGACATTGTGTAAAATTCACCTAAAAAAAAAAAGAAAATAAAAAAGAAAAAAAAAAGAAACTGTCTTTACCACTATTTTTTATTTGAAGACTGCATGTCAGAGGTGCAAAAATAAACAAGAAAATTTTAAGACTGAAGATAAACCAAGTTTGGATATTTGTTTTATCTTACCAAAAGTATTTAATAAACGAATGCAGAAATGAAAGGAAATAAGTATTTCATGTCAAATGCAGTTAAAATTTTGATTTTTTTCAACCAAAAAAGCCAGACCATGGAATGTGATAAATAAAACCTAAAAGGTATTATGACTTCTTTGCTATGCTGTTATAGAAATAAAATACACCTCTGTGTTAACTTTTCTCTTGAATATGTATCCACCTTGGTACTCTATGACAGAGCAGAATTTTATTTTGCAAAAGAAATGTTAAGAAGTAGGTCATCCAATGGAAAAAAAATCTATAGTGAATTCTAACATAATATACAATAACTTCACTGATTTGCAGTTATAAAAAACCCAGAAAAACACCCTTGAACTTTAGTTACTGAAAACTTGGGGGAGTTATGTTTGCTGTTTTTAAATTAAACTCACACTTCCAGACTTCCCCTGACAGAACCAATATTTAGAAGAATCTTTTTAAGTGTCAGGGAAACTATGAAATCCTAGGTTTGGAGGATTCTCTTCAGCACTTTTAGTTGGAGAGTTCATGTTAACATATTCCAGATACTTCAAAGCTTGAAACTTAAATTTTCTTTTCAGCACTTTTCTACTGCCAGAGTATATTAGAAATAGATAACATCACAGAGTAACAGGGCAAAATCCACAATTTAATATGAAAACAGGTCTAGTGAGAAGAAAGGGAAAAGCTCGGGTTTTTTTCAGTTGCTTATTTCAGCAGTTCTACATCATATTACATTGTATTCACAAAGGGAATTAAGCAACTACATATTGTGAAAATGATTAAATAATATATATCTGAATGAAAAAATAATTTACTTAGCAAACAGGAAGTGGTATCATTCATATGAAACAATAACACTGGAAAAAATTTACAGCAAAACAAACAGATATATTTGTTTAGCAGAGAGCTCAACACAAGCACACCTCAAAGAACTTCACAAATCTCTTCTTTAAATTAGTTACAACAATGAAAGTAAGAGACATTAATAAAATAAAATAGAATTTAAAAAATCTCAAAACACATAACTGAGCCATTTACTGAGAAAATGAGTGAGAAAATGAATACATTAAAAAGTCTTTTCATTACTTCCTGTTAAAATTATTCTTTATATTCTTTTCCTCCATTTTTAGTGCCAAGAGCAAAACAGAAAGAAAGACTACTTTAGATCCAAGACCTTAATCTAGATGCAAACTACTCATCATTCAAACAATAGATTAGAGAGACTTAAATCTAAATGGCACCTTCTTGCACAGGGCAAAAGCTTTTACCTAATTGTCAGTTCAGTTAGTCTCAAATAGTTCTGAAAACACACCAATTCATCATTCTTCTCTGAAGTCATTATAATATTTCTCAAGATCATCGAAGTATATCAGCAGCATTCGCTATCTGCATCCATGTGAACCACAAATTGTTTAAAATCTTTTTAGAAGGATTCAGTTCTGTACTGGCATCTAATCTTGACAGGAAGTGATTTCAAGTAAGAAATCACACTTTAAAAAGCCACACTGAAGAACTATAACTCTTTCTGGAAATAACACCCTCTTTTTGAAGAACACTTCTTTGTTGAAGTTATCTGCTTTGTTATGTTATCACTTTAGAGATTACCTATAAAAATTTATTCTTACCTTAACAGCAAAATATTTTGAAATTAAACTAGTTCTGCAGATTTAAATTTGATTTCTTATAGTAGTAGTGGTTAGAAAGTTATGAAACAACCTACTGCATTTTTCATATTGAGTCTTTGAAATAATCTGTCTTCACTGAATCATGACCATACTAAATTTGGGGGGAGTTTTGCTATATTTTCAAGTCTGTTACTTAAGTTTGGGAAATCCTACACCCATAATCCATGATCTGAATCACCTTCTTTAAATAGGTACATTTCTACATTGAGAACCCTTGGGTTAACAATTAAAAATCAAAATGTTAAACAAGAAATGAAACTCTATTATGAAAAAAAAGGACGAGTGCTCTCTTTGATCTTTTCAACTCTTATAAATGGATCATATAAGCCCAGTATAAGCATGCACTCCTCCTGGTAGTTTTAGTTTGGAAGAAATAAAGGAAAATATTTCTCTTTTGAAGAGAAAAAAAAATACAGATTTGGTACCGTTTTGGTCCAAAAAACCTCTTATTTTCTTTCACTGACAGAGGTTTCATCACTGCTGTTTGTTGAAGCATGTGCACACCCTTGCCACATAATGATTTTAATGTTCCCTAATCCATTCATGTTACCTTTTAAATACACATAACAACACAAAATCATCTTTAAAAACTCATTAATTTTTGGAGTGCAACTAAATTTAGAAGAAACATGGGATTTTTTCTTTACTTTGAACCGGAGTCACTTTTCTCTCATAGTGCTGTGTGAATCCTGGAAATAATAAGGGAAATTCCTAACAAAAAAGGGTTTGAACATTCTTTGTATGGTTTGGATTACAGACACATCAGCTGAAAGGCAATTGAACAAGTCTTCTTACCATAACCAAGATCTTTCTTTTACTCAAGTGTAGAAGCAGCTACTTCATTTTTCAGATAGCTTTACAGAACAGGAGAATGTTTCTCATTTGCGCACTGTTTAAAATTACATGTAGAGAGGCATTCACAGTTTCATCTTTCCTGAGAAGCACTGGACAAATAGCCTATAAATGACAATTTTGCATACATTTGTGAGGTGGTTATGAGTCAGTCACAAGCTTGAGATGAGTATTTTCATCCTACTACCTCTTTTCTCTTCATGTTTGTTTGACAACGGATAGCAAAAGGCTTGTAAATTAGGTTTTATCAAAGCACAGAAAATAGGATATTGAAGAAAATAAATTAAATAAAATATATGATAAGCAATTCTAACCACTCCAATTGTATGGAGGAGAAATTTCATCCTTTTGATTCTTTCTTTCCATTTCAGCAACTTTCCTTCATTAACAGAGAAAAAACTTTCCATGTCCTTCCTGTGAGTCCAAACAAAGTTTCTTGTGCCTGTGACTTACTAGCTGAAAAACTACTCTGCTTCTCTCAGCAATCTCCCAACTATTTAGATTTTGCAGGCTTTCTTCTTCTTGGATTTTGCACATATATCTATTTCACATAATAGTCCAGAAGTTCTCCTGAGCTAAGTGTTGTGAATTCTGAGGGAAGGAGAACTTTCCCCTCTATGAAAAATTGCTCCTGTTTAAAGTGGAATCAGTGACAATAACATAGCCAGGGAACATTCCTCTCTGCTACTTGGCTACATCCTTTTAACCAAAAAAGCATGTATACAAGAAACTGAATGAGCAAGCTAGGCAGTTAGAATATCTGTTAGCATCACAGAATAATAGATTGTGTGCCATTTTGCTTTTTCTAATTAAGTATTTACATTTTGAGATATTGAATGAGCAGAAATAATTCAAAATGCTTCAAACGTTAAGTGCTGTTATCATTGTCATTCTGCTAAGTAAGAACAGAGTCCTTATGTACAATTCCATGCTGTAGACTTGGCTGTAGGCCTAACTGAACCATAAAAATGCAACAATTTGTGTTTTACTGATAGAATTATTATAGGCTGAAGGAATGCTGTCATTTTTCTTTTACCTTGATCAGGCCTTGATTCATCATTGACTCTTTCTCTTGCCAAAACATGCAGTTATTTAATGAAAACTGAATTTGTGAATCATGTTAGCACTTAAAAGCTCTGAAAGTCTAAAAAGTTATCCATCACCAAAACCAATAGGTTTACTGGTGTATTGTCCCTTAAAATCTAAGAAATTGCTTAAAATAATGAAATTCCTATTACTGAAGTAACTAGGACAAATGTTGTGCAAATAACATCAATTTAGCCATAGTATTAATACTGGATTCTCATTTTCTCAAAAAGTTCAGTAATGATAATAAAAAAACCTATTGTAAAATGAGGAGCTGATAAGAAGTTAAATTCAGAAGATTTTTGAGCTGTATCCAAATTAATAGAAGCCATTCTGGGAAGAAAATCTCTTCTAATTTAATAGACATTAGCAGCATAGCAGTACAGTAAGACTGAAAAAATACACTCATCTGGTTCATTTCTAACAAAGGGTTTAAAAGGTTCTCTGCCATGGATATCATTTTAAATGGAAACCATTTTTTTTTCCCTCAATACAAGTTGAAATACTACACAGAAGTATTTTATCATATTAAGGAGAAAAAAAGCCCGAACAACTGAGGGTCTTTTTGTTAAGTGTGAAAATTATCCACCCCATCATTATGAGCTGATATATAAGTATATTAATGAATTTAAACAAGCAGCTTAGAAATTTGCTCTCTAGTAAAACTGTGACTGCTGGAATTTGGCTGGAATGTGATCTCCCTAAGAAATAATTGCTAAAGGTGGGTAATCAGCACATAAACCCCAAGCTGTAGGCTTTGTCAGTTGCTGCCATGGAGAGAGAGACTCATTGGCATGACCCCTGCTATTTGGGGCATGTCTGAGGAAAGTCCTGACTGTACCTGTGCACATTTTTAGCACCAAGAAGATTCAGGCTCTCTTCTGGCCCAGAGTGCCTGAATATCTCAGTCAGGTGGGCATTAAAGAGCAAAACTCTGCCAAAGTCCACAGTGGTTCTCTTTGCACTGGCACCTAACTTAGTATCTGTTTTCATACTTGCTAGGAAAACACTGGACATGTTGGTAGGAATTTTCATAAAGTTAACTAAAAAGAAGATGGGATTTTGACATATTAGGCTATGTAAAAATTATTTTGTTGCTTGATAAGGGTAATAAAGACTGACAATTCTCCATAAATATTTTATACAACACATAATATATCCTATATATATCTGTAAGCACTTGTGATAAGACAATAAAATGATCAGTGTTTGAAAAATGCTTTTTTTGTTATGGCTCTTTCTTTTTCCTTCTCAAATAGAGTATTAAATATGAAAATGTTTCTAGAAAAAGGTTACATCATACTCTTAAAATTGAACAATAATATATTCTATTGTCATAAAAATTATCAGGGATCTTTTACAGTTCTGATTCTGTACCACACAATTTATCTGCTATTTACCAGAATAATATATTACTTTTAGGACATACTTAACATTGACAAAGGAAGCTCTTAGAAAAAGCTTTGTATTTAGCTATAAAAGTAACCATTCTGCATGTGGTATGAGCTGATTACAATTCATCATCTCTTGCCAGAAAGTCAACATCTTTTCAAATAGTCCCTTTCCCTACTTAGTGACACCTTAATGTAATTCTAAGCATATTCTAAGTCAAGGCAAACTATCACTGTTCTGAAAAAAAATTTGGATAAAGCTGTCTATTATCTCACAGCTAACACAGAGAATGAGTTGAAGTCACACAGTCAGTGATTCTCAAAGATCAGCTCCTCCAGGTTCCAAAAATATATCAAGCCAAAAATGACAGCCAAGAAAAGGTGGCAGAAGGCCTTCACAGGTGAAGAAGGAGAACCTAACAAAATTTAAACATTAATAGAAAGCACACAAGAAGTGATACCAGGGCCTAGTCACCAGAAGGAATATAAAAATACTTATCCTAAAAGGCAAGGGATAGTGTAAGGAAAGAAAAAGTCCACCTGGACTTGCAAACCTGCTGAGGTACATGCAGGGAAAGAGGAAGGACTCCTCCAAATGTATCATCAGCAAAAGGAAGATAAAGGTCCACCATCATCTCTGCTGATAAGAGAGGGAGAACTGGTGACAAAGAACATGGTAAGGGCTGAGGTATCCTATGCCTTGATCACTTTTGTCTTTGCTGGTTATATAAACCTTAAGTCATTACTGGGCAATAATAGAGGCAAAGTTTTTTTACTTCTTCATTAATAACGAGGGTGATTTAAAAAAACTGTTAAGAGTGTCAAGAATGCATGAGATGGGTACTCTCCCTTACAGAGGGACCTCAAAATCTGGAGAAATGTGTACATGAGAACATCATGAAGTTCCAGAAAGTAAAATGCCAACGTCCTGTGACCAGGGAAGAATATCAGGCTCTAATGCACACTGGTGGTCAACTGGTTAAGAATCAGCTTCTCAGAGAAGGTCCTGGAGGTACTGGTGAACAAGCTGACCATGAAATACCAATGTGGCCTTGCAGCAAAGAAGTCCAAGGTAACCCTGGAATGCATTATGCAGATGGCATTTGCCATCAGGTTAGGTGATCCTTTCCCCCTCCACAGCCACGATGAGACACACCTGGAACATCCTGTTCTAGGTTCCCCAGTCCAGGAGAGGCATGAACTTCCTGGAGCAGGTTCATCAATACACCACAAAGATAACTAAGAAAATTAAGGCCTTGAATAATCTTTCATATAAACAGAGTCTGAGGCCTGGGTCTGTTCAGCTTCGAGAAGAGAGGTCATTTTATCCATATTCAAGAGAGCTGCTCAGAAAACAGAGACAGGCTCTTCTCAGTGTTATTTAGTGACTGGACAAGAAGCAATGGGCACAAACTGCAATACAAGAAATTCCTCTAAAATAAAATAAAGATATTTTCACTGTGAGGGTGATCAAACACAGCAGATTTGCCATTTATTTTGTATCATCCCCATCCCTAGAGATGACCAAAGCCCAACTGGACACAGACCTGCTTAACCTGCACTAGCTGGCCATGCTTTGAGCAGGTGGATTGGAGCTGATCTACAGAGATCCTTGCCAACCTCTACCATTCTGCAGTTCTGCAACATTGCTTCTTTGTGCATATACTCTTTTAAAACTCTCTACATGCTCAAATAATTTCATTACATAGACTCATAAGATTATAGATTCTTTTAATTTGACTTAACCTCCCCAGTCAGAGCAGGGATGTTATATGGCTAAAGCAAAGTGATTGTGTCACCTGTTCTTCAAAAAGATCTGGAAGAAGATGCAGTAATTAACCAAGGTGTCTATTTCCTTCATGTACTCCCTCATGTCATTAGTTAGAAGGTGTTCTTGTGAGACATTATGTGACTGATTCCGTTTCATACAAAATATAATGACAAGTATGAAGCTTCAGAATTATTAGCTTCCTGGATACAGATACACTTAGGAAGAGAACTTGTTCTGCTAGTTCTTGCCCAGTGTCACTTTAACTCATTCCAAAAAAGTCTGTGGGATGATAAAGAAAAAGATAAGACATTTTGTTTACTTTATCTTTTTTTCTTAAGCCATTGAATTATCAGAAACTACTTAACTGAACAGATAAAATAAGCAAATTATATTTGATATTTGAAAAAAAATTTCTGAAACATTTTGCTTTTCCAGAAAGTCTCTCATACAAAATACAGTGAAATTTAGCTAAAACAGTGGGTATCAAGACTCTTGGTACCTTTTAACAATGTATAATACAAAATATTTATAAAATAAAGTTAGATTGTTTTCATTTTTACATCTTAAATAAAGAATAAATTTTTCAATACAACTTTAAAAGCACAATCGTGCCATGGATTTATAGTATTTAGAAATATTCATGTATTATTCTTTGATTGGCCATTATAAAGATATGTGTTGTAGCAAGGCTGGAATATTGCTGCATCTCAAAGCGCAGCATGAATTTCAATTGTAGGTTATTTCACATAGCTGTAGCTTAGTAAAGTAATTTTGCCAAAAATTGTCTTCTACTGTATTTCAAGCATTGTTTTTCTCCCATTTATATGGACAATCTAAGAAATATAAATTGCTGCATGACAAATGGAATTGCCTTGTCTTTTTTCCGTGCTATTCACCTTGTTTTTGTTTTTTCTCTGTAGCCCCAGAGCTTTATGCCCTGGTTAGTGCCTGAAGCTGATACGAAGGAGATGCCTTGAGTAAGCAAAACAATTAAGCCCCTAATCAAGTAATGAACTTTCTGTCAATCACTCTTTGATGCTACAGGTGACACCTGCCTGACACTGTCAGCTCTGGTTGACAAAGATTCATGTTAACATAAATGTCTTGACTCAATGATCAGATACAAATCTATGCATCCATTAGCTCCTACATGTAAAAATATTTTTTCTGCTTCAACATGATCGTTAACAGGCCAATGCTAATGACTTGAGAAGAGATGTTGTCATTCACTGTACTAAAATATTACCGGAAAGCCAGATCCTAGGTTAGTGTGTTGTATTCTGATAGCTTTTGAGGAAAATGGCAACCATTGAAGACATTACATAAACCTACGCTGAGTAAAACTAAGTAACCATCATCTCCAAGATGTCTTTTGGTAAAACAAATCTACTCTGTTGTATAGGGAATATTTCTATGCAAGTACCCCTCATGTGAAATATGTTTCTATTTTCTGGCAAAACCACTTTCCACCTTTGCCTAAATGAGAAGCATGAACTTCCTCATGGACAAATTTTTGTTTGTTTTACATTTCTGACCTGCTAAATTATATTATATCAAATTATGGCATATTAGGGGATGTCATATCATGTTACATAGTTTACATTATAAGTCAATTCAACTTGACATAATATGACAAAGTAATGCAATATATCATTTCTATAAGCACATTCTTTAAGTAATGAGATAATATTTCAGCATACAAACCAGGGCACCTATTTAGTATTAAAATATCCATCATCTGCTTTGACAGCAGTGTGTGGAGCAATTGGATCAAGTATCTACAGAAAGAGGATATTTTTGTTGTCTTCTCAGCTAATTGATTAAGCAGCACTGTGCTAGCATTCTCTTCATACTGTACAAACTCGTTTCATTAAAACACTCACTCTACATGTCAACAGTCTGGGAACATTACATATCTCAGCTGATTAATTTATATGCTATTGAAACATACAGCTTGGGGTATAAGCAGCACTGGTCTTCATTAAAACCATGACTGAACCTGGTATTTCAGTAATCAAACTTCTGTCGGACATGAAAAATTTGTGCAAGATTGTGGCATGAACATGGTGTTTTCAAGGCAAAAAAAACTTAAAATTAATTTTTCTCAATAAAGACATTCCAGTCAATTGTAGTAGAAATCTGTATGGCATATCCAGCAGGAGTGACCAGTCCTTGTCTTCATATAACAAACACTAAGCAAGATGCCAGTCACATTTACATTGCCTCACCACTCATGTTCTAAGGATTCACCTGGACAGCAAGGGCCCAATAACAACAGTGTATCATTAAGGAAGTGCAATATATGTTTACAGTGAGATTGCCTTGCAAAACACAGGTACTTTATCTTGTTTTGATAGCAGGGAGAAATTTGAGCTGTTATGTGGGACTCCATATGAATTTGAACAGTTTTTGGAGAGTGTACAAATTAACCTCCATGCTACTAAAATGAAGTTGCTCCTAGTTGCACTGTACTACATTGAAAACTGAAGTTGTTTCTGTCAACTAACCCTTGCACTCACCAGGAGAAACCCTTAGAAAGGTAACAGGGCTTTCAGTCAATGCCCCTTTAAACATCTGCCGCAGTGAAAGGAAAAGAGTGAAGAGTAGACAGAATGTTAATAAAGCAGCCCATTTTCAAAGCTGTTGTACCACGAGTTTCTCCAATTAGATGGCTTAAATGAAAAGGGGAAATATTTCAGAAAGGCACTTTTTCTTTGATATTTTCCTGTTTAGTTAACCATGTAGCCATCTGTACATTCCTTTCTGCCATATTGATTAAGAGAAGCAATGTCAGGAGAAAATCTTGAGAGGCAGAAGGCTGCGTAACCCAGCATGTTAGAAATAATGTTGGTGGTTGAATGAAGAAAGGGGGGTATATGGAGGAGAAAGGAAAACATCCAAGTATTACACAAAACAGGCCAGTTAGTATCTTAGTAATTTTGCACTAAAAGGTATAGATACTTTTATATGTAAGAAATTATTTCCTCCTGTCCTTTGCAAAAGAGGGAAAAAGTAAACATTGTTATCCAGAAAATTATATCTGGATCTTTTTCTTGACTCCCAAAAGTGTACATTGAAATATATTTCCATTTTTCATAAAAATCATTATTCAGGCAAATAAGTATAATTTGTGTTTTTACAAAATATTCTCATTTAAACTTTTTTGTAAATCATACTAGAAGTCTCTGAAAAGTAAGAGAAATAGTCTTTTAACAATCTATTATATAAAACAGTTATGTCTCAGTCTAAGAATACTAATCAGAACATGGATAACCAGTATTTTAATTGCTAAATAGTGTGTCTTATGTTTCAGATAGATTCTTTAATGAGTATATGCAAAGATTATAGAAAATAGACGTTTGTGTAACTGTATATGTAAGAATGTTATGGATCTTGAAACTAAGTTTCAAAAGAAATTAATATGTTCCATTTACATTTCAAAGTCACCAGATATTATTTTTCATTATCACCATACCTATATATCTATCACAAACATAGACACAAAAAATCCCTGCCATCTAACACTAGAAGCAAGTCCATTTTGGTCACCCTTTTTTGTTTGTTTGCTTTTTAAATAAAAATGGACCCTTAGTTGAAGTAAGGAGGCAGAGGACACAAACTAACAGTTTATAAAAGACGCATCATTCTTCGTTGTAGGTACTGAAAATAATACACTTTAAAATAAAGTCCGAGTCATAGTACTGAACACAACAATCCTCTATGGAAAATTTGTAATACGTTCTCCTAAAGGTGAAACAACTTTTTTGGATTAATAGTTCAATGACTAAGAATAAAATTTCAGATTGATAGGTTACTTCAATTTGGCATGATGTACCAGTAAATTTCGGAAATTATGTTGTTCTATTTCTTTGCCAAACAGATTTTCACTTCATGATGAAGTAGTCTTTTATGTTGCACATACTTAAATCTAAATTAAAAACGAACAAACAAACAACAAAAAAGCCTACACAACTGAAAACTAAAATCCTTTTTAAGGCTTTTCAAAGCCTCTGTATGAGACCTTGTGTATGTTTTACTTGGGTAAGATGGGCTTCATTTGAAGATGAGAATTTTGACATGCAGTAGTGGCACTGAACCAAGTGTATTTGCTTGCAGATCTTGTATCTGTGACTGGGAAAGGGCTGCGCATTCTTGGGATTCTGTTACACCATTTGACAATACTGAAAAATCTAAATCCTCATCACAGAGCAGGTAGAGAACTCACAGGAAATCTCAAAAGCAATCTCTGGATATGGAAAAAATTAGTATAAAGAAGATCTAGTGTTAAGGAATATCTTTTATTACAAATCTCGTATATAGATAGGAAGGATACTCACAAGAAAAGATTCATTCCCTCAGCTAAAGCATCCCTAAGGCTAGGAAGCTTCAAGCTATTAGAAATAAATAGCTTGCCTTTCTGTGTTTATAAAAATACTGGATTGGAAAAGATAACCTGCAGATTTTGCTCAGGAGAAGTCAGTTAATTGCATGGAACTGTAGATTAAGTTTTAGAGATTTTTTTATTATTTTTTCTGGACACTGAGTTTGTCTACTGCTTTATCAATACAGCTTTTTTTTTTCACATTAATTTCTAGGAAAAAAAATAATAGGTTTCATCTGCATGTACTTAGAAGACTGCTATTGCATACAGAGACTAAGTATTTCTCCAAAATGATCTGGAAGTCTGCCATTCTTATACCATTAGAGATACTGTTTGCAGTACTTTTATTTTGAACAAATGCACCACATCCAGTAAGTGATCTTTATTGTCTCAAAACATAATTCCTTCCTCTTTATGGTTCTATCCATATACCCTGGCAGTTTTCTCTACCAAGATCATTATGAAGCAATGCACTACAGTGAATGCTGCCATGTGTTCAATATTTCTGCTCACATGTTTTTTCTGGGTTTCTATCCATCTCTTCTTTTATACTCACTCATTTCATATGTGTGCAGATGCTTCCAGTGTGGAATTTAAATTCTTTCTGTTAATACAATTGTCTACCAATATTTACTCAAAGTCAGCATGGGAAAATATGTCAGTGTTGCTTTTACACAGTCAGGTAATTTGAACTTCAAGTAAAAATTTGTCATTCATTTCTGTGGGGTTTCTTTGTTTGGTTTTTTTCTTTTTCCTATAATAATAGTAAACTAAATAAAGCAACTAAGAGAATGATATGGATTTGTATATGGTTAAGTTCCATTTGGTTCGTTCATAGTGGTGAATGGTGCTATATCAGGTTGGCATATGGTGAACTAGTGAGGTTTCATATGGCTCACTTTAGGGTCAGCCCTGTTTAACACCTTTATTATCATCCCTCAAACTCCCTTATTTCAAAGCAGACCAAGCCAAAGTCCACAGCTGCTCCTCACAAGTCATTCCCTCCAGCCCTTTTATCAGTAACCTCTAGATATATGGAAGGACTCCCATTCCCTCTCAAACTGTGGGCCCCAGAACTGCACACAGTGCCCAAGGTGAGGCTGCACCAAGTACAGTGGGATCCCAACCTCTTTTTCCCAGCTGGTCATGTAGTGTATGATGCATTTTGCTCTCTGAGTTGTGAAGGACCACTGCTGACCCATGTAGAACCTGCTGCTGAGCAGCACCCTCACATCTCTTCCTGCAGGTCTTCTCTCCAGCCACTCCTCTCTCAGTTTATATTGGAGCCTGGCAATACTCTGTCCCAGGTGCAGAAGCACAGAATCAGAAGGGATGGGGATCTGTACCTCACAGAGGACTGACAGATCCAAAATTACAAAAATCAAGCAAAGAAGTTTTTGGGAAAACTTGCTTAAAAAAACCCAAACCAAAACCAAAAAAAAACCCAAAAACAAAACCAAAAACNAAACACAAAAAAAAAAAAAAAAAAACACAAAAAAAAAAAAAAAAAAAAAAAAAAAAAAAAAAAAAAAAAAAAAAAAAAAAAAAACCAAACCAAAAAAAAGAACCAAACCAAAAATAAAAAAACCCAAACACCAAAAACAAACTACTACACTATCAAATATGTAGTGAAATACTTTTATAAAACTGATCAGGCCTGGGGTTTGTTTAACAAGATCAGGTAACTGTACAGATAGTTCTTAAAGATCATTACTGACTTAACAGTTTGACTAGTGTTGCAGCAGGTGTTTTGATGGCAAGGGAAGCTTTGGAGCTCTAGGTGAGTTCAACCTCCCTGTCTGGCTGCCAGTCTGCTTTTCCCCAAGGAGGCACACACCAGAGCAATAGGTTCTTTTCTGAAAGTGAGCAGAGATCTAGATTTTCCTCCACTGACACTTTTTGACTGGAGGTAGGGAAGATATGAAAAGAGTACAAGGCAGTTTTAGGGTGAGGTTAAATGTCATAGCTGTTGTAATTTAACAGTCTGTGCTGCAAAAAGCAGGAAACTCCTCCTTCCACCTCATTAGTCTGACAGCCTCAGTCTCCCTGGCATTTTGATGATGTAATTCAGGTCTCAGATTCATCAGATCCTTACCTAACATGATTAAAATTACTAACCCATAGAAAAATATTCATTTTCTTCTACAAACCTAACTTTTCATCAGACTTGTTCTTACTGGCTCATGGAGGGGCTTGGCAAGCTTCACCATCAAAGCCTTTCCAGAAGAGGGAAGGCCTGGAATGATATTCCTTTTGGTGCTGGCAAGATGCTGAAGTGGATATTGTTGCATCATACTGATGCACAAACTCATTTCCTATAAGGAATAGTAGTAAAGAATACCATGTGATTGTTAATCTATATGATAGATTATAGCACAGGAGGCTGTGATTCAACTGCTCAGTGTGTAAGGCCAACTATGGGAATGATATTTCAGTAATTGCAAAGTGCTAAGAATCATCTCTAAATTCCAGAGACTGTGCTACATTATTTTCAAGAGATCTATTAATGCTCTTGGGAGTACAGAAAACAGAAAACAAAACAAAGTATTTTTACCAGTGTATTAAAATATTTTGTGTATCTGTTTTTTTGTTGTTGGTTGGTTGGGGTTTTTCTGGTTTGGTTTGGTTTGATTTTGGTTTTGGTTTTATTTTGTTCATTTTATCTGATTTTCTTCATGAATTTGCAAGCAGAAGATAGATAAAATATCTTATTAACTTCTTTCATTCTTATACTTTATATGAGCAAACAGCTAGGGAAAGCCTACTGTTCACTATATTTCTTCAAAAATAATAGTCTTAAAAAGTAAAACCTCTTAAATTTCAGTTACTCTAACTTTTGTCATATATTATTAGAAAATTTCAACCTGAAAAATGAAAGTTGATCACATTGGAATAGAGGAAATACTGGAGAAAGGAGGTAAAGCTTCCTTAGAGACATTTATAAACTACTCCTTTTTTTTAATATTTTATTTTGATTTTGCAGAAAACTCTCCTGTCCTTCCATATAATGTTTGGTACATTTGAAAACACGAATTAGAAATGCTTCTTGGTTCACACAAAAATCTGCATGCTTGCCAAGGTTTTTTTAAGTTAATTGCTTCTCCAAAAGTAGTCAAATTAGAACCCGAAAAGTGTTTCAATAACATTTTTGTAATGACAACACGTCTCAGGAGTGTCTTTCAAATAATATCCATAGGAAATACACATTTCACACACTTAAAATAATGAAAATTTGGGCATCAGAAGTGATAAGCAGTCAAGGAATTCTTTAAAATTTTTTGAGATAGAATTTGTTCATCAGCCTTAAATTCTGATTAAGTAGTTTTCAAAATCTGAAAAGATATGGACAGTTGAAAGACATTTCCAGACTTCAGCAGCAGCTGGAAAAGCATAAGCATAAGCAGTTTTATGTGCAAACAAACAATGTACCTTTCAAAACCTTATTAACAGACACAATTTAAGATAGAAACTTCATGCTGATGGATGTTAAGGGGCAAACTGGTGTACTTAAACCTACTGAATCTGATTCTGCTCATTCATTCCATTGGCTTCAACTTCGTGATTTCCAGCAGTGTGAGAAAGAGGCAAACTGGGTATTAATTGACATTCAGAACAAGATATATTACTATAATTTCTTCAGTGCTGTTATTTATCTCTCTATGTCAGACAGTAATTGTAATGATAGCATTAAGTTGGAAAAGCAATACTGAATCTCCTTGAACAAACCAAAGTTTTAATTGCACCTGAAAATACCTACTGCAGAAAATTCTGCAGATTTATTGACAAGAATAAGAGAGCAGCCCAGGGTATTTCAGAATAACTCCTATGCTCAGCAATATATAAAAGAAAGAAAGAATGTAATAAAAGGTTAAGGGTAAATAATATCTTCACTTTTTGGGGCATATTTACTTTGTACAGCATAGCAAGGTGGAACAAGATTCAAATTTACAACAAAAATCTTATTTTAAATGATCTTTGAACCATACACTTACAGGTTTCTTATCCAAAATTTGGGCTTTCCAGAAAGGTAATAGGGGTAGTTATTACAGATTTTTAAATGTGTTTTTGCATTTGGTGGGTGGGAAATGGCTGGGGGCACAAACAGCAAAATCCAAAACTTTGAAAGTGTTTCAAAACAAAATGCTTTACTTAAAATATATCAAATTAAGATAACCATAGAACAAGAGAATTAATGTCCCCTTTTTTAAAATTAACTTAAAAATGCATAATCTGAAAGATATTACCCTGAAGTCTATATTAATTCATTTAATCATGGATTTGTCAATATTTTTGTGAGGAATGTCCTTTTCAACAGGAATACCAGCTGCTTTACACTTTGTCTTTTAGGACAATATAAGTGACCAAAATTGTCACTTATAAATTGCATTATTTGATCTGAATTCTCTTAAGAGATGGAGACAAAGTAAAGAAGGAAAAGTGAATTATAGTGCTTATTTTTATTTTTTTTAATTCTTAAGTGACAAAAATATATTTATTCAATTGCTTAAATATTGATGTTTACTAAAATTTCAGATATTTTGCATAACTAAAATAATGGGCTAAAAGATACAACACAAAACTTGTGTGAGGCCTTGCACTTGTACCTGTAGCTAGGCAAGGTATCCCACAATTTAAGAAGCTGGATCATATTTTGTGAGTGCTGAGGAATTTCAACCAAAATAAGACTGCTCTACAAACATGAACTAGCTTTGTATGTTCTTTCAACCACTGATTCTTGAACTTCTTTGCAATAATCAGACATGTTTCCCAGGGGTAACCATCTTTTTACTCTTGTTCACTCAAAATTGTGAAATTATGAGTCTGAAAACATACATATGTCATTAGACCTTCTTAAATCTTAGCAGAATTAGTATATAATTGAATGTGTTGCCAAGCTAATGGCCTGTGTAAATGATACACATGAAATAAAGTTATTTATTTAATAAATGCTTAAACAGCAACAAATCAGTCCTGAAACCTAGAAAGACATATAAATGGAAGAAACAAATCAGGTCATAGCACATCCTGATCTTAGAAATATGCAGTTTATGCCTAAGAACATTCAATTTATCATTATCCGTGCCCCTGTGTCTTTCTTCTAAGAACTTTCCCCACCAGTTACCTGTTAGAGTTCAAAGAACAGATGATGTTAAACAGTCACAAATTAGTTTATTCCAAAAAAATGTTCCCAGAGATATTATTCTTACCTACTGCATAGAATTATGTGTCATCACAAACACATTGCCAAATCTCCAACAAGTAAGAAGAAAGAAGAATGGCACAAGTAAGAAGTTGTCTATCTAATATCCATTCAATGTATAATCTTTACCTTCTAGAGGCTCACTCTGGGAGAAGAACAAACTCTAAACACAAACAGCACTTAAATAATCAAAAGGGAAAACCAGGAACATTGCATACAAAGGTCAAAATTGTCCTTTTGGTTTTATGATTTATCTAGTCCACAGCAGAACAGGAAGGATTAGAACCTAAGGTATCAATGAAGGAATACAGCCAGCACTTAAGCTTACTTCAGCAAAACTGGACACTGGATCTAAGTAGTGTTGGTGAAGGATTGTTGAAGAATGTAAATAAAATGAGTGTATTTGTAGTATTGCTGTAAATTCCTATGCAAATTTTTTTTTTTTTTTTTTAGGAACTTCTTAATGCAGGAAAGAAGAAAGAGCAGTAAACTAAAGGTGGAACAGGGATACCAGTGGAACCATGACAGGCAGAAGACTGCAGATTAACACCATAATAAAGAATCTGTGCTTCAGCTTTCTTCCCAGAATATTTACATCTATTTGTGCTATACCAAATTTTGTAATGCAGTTCTTTGCACAAATGTCCTAAGAGGATATCAGAAGGCAGCAGAAGGTTCCACCTGAAAATGGCATAGTATGTGGGTACATCAGAATTCTCTATCAAGAGAATGAGGCAGAACTATTACTGCACAACATGATAGACAAAAAAGAATAAAAAAAACCCAAAACAATGTGAAGATAAAGATAGAACATAAAGCCATTAATCTTCATTTACTTTCAATTATTTAATATCATCCTCCCATTTAAATCTAGTTTTAACATGCTTTGTTTCATCTTACTTTGGAGAAAAGATTGAGGTAATTTTGTGTTGCTCTTGGTTACTCCCCAGTCCCATATATTGGAAAAAAATATTTTTAAATAGCTAGTGGTTAAAGTAGCCAGACATTTAAAAGGAAACGTATAATTGGGCCCAAAGGAGACAAAATGGAACGTGATCTAGAAAAGTTAGTTTTTCATATGAGCAATAGATAATACGAAAAGGCTGTATTATCCTCTCAGGTTGTGACATTCATAAGTGATTGCATAAAATGCTGAAATATCCATGGATATCTAGAAACATGTTATGATGCCTCTGTAGATTTAAATGAGAAGTTTGGGAGATTGGGAAAAACACAGCTGATGAACACATTTCCTTTAAAAAACATCTTGCTGATGGGAGGAATCCCTAGGGAGAGCTTAATGAAAGCCTCTTTACCTGAGTTTTTCTGTGGTCCATAGGAAAGGAACTGCTTTAAGAGAGTTCATTGGAAATGGGAGAGAATCAATCTCTCTTCTTTTTTCTTTAGCCTTTCCAAGGCACTAGAGAAAAGAAACTTTCAAGGGTTGCATACAGGAGCAACATGTACTACTGTAATATTTTATTAGCACCTTGAATATACTATAATCCTTAAATAGAGGAAAATAGACATGCTACAAAATGCTCTTATCTCAAACTTACTGCTTTTAACCCTTATGGGCTTTTGAGATCCCCTTCTCCCCCAGCTTTGATACCTGTTTCTGTCTTATTGCTTTCTTTCAGCAGTATATCCAAAAATATGACAAATATCTGTCACTTGTAAATAAAAATCCAGTTCAGCATATCCACTGCACTATCAAGTACACCACAGACAAGCTCATACATCATTTACTCTTGGTAGCATGACAGCAGCCCAGGCAGTGTGCTGGACAAGAAGCTGCAGATAAGAATTTTTATTTTTCTCAGGACTTAACTCTTGCTTATCCCTGCACCTGCCAATTTGTGCTCAAGCCTCAGAGTTTGTACTCAGGTAGAGTGCCAACTTGGAAATGAAACAAGGCCAGGACTTTAACTTCAGTGTGGCAGTGCTTTTTACATCTCTGCAGCATCTCCCGCGCTTGGAATAGTTCAAAAATGTCTGTCTGCTTCTGCAATTTAGAGATCTTTCATTTTTAGGTCAGGCTGCCTCACAAGCTACAGACATGCAGTAAGCAATTCAGATTAGGAGGAATATGCTATAACTCCTATATAAACAAAGAAGTTTGAAAGGCAAGAAATTCTTCACAGATTTTATTTTTAAACCTCCTGCTGTGGTATATAACCCTTATGCTTTACTAAGCAGCTCCTGGAGTGTGGCAGTACAGATGCAACATACTTCTGTTACATATCTATCAGAGATTTTCAGAATGAAATATTGTATCTGCCCATGTGAAAGGGCAGAACATCATAGTAAACAAGCAAATATCTAACTCCAGAACTAATTTGTAGTACTTCAGGGGAGTTCTGCATATATCCAGGTTTGGAAATATATTTTGCAAAATTAATACTAATCTATAAGCAATTCAAAATCAGAAGTATGATTTTGCTATTGATTATTCATCTTTTTCAAAAAACAACACCCTCTGGACAGTCAGCATCAACTTATGGCAATGTTAGATGCAGCACAATGGATTTTTGATTTTTTCTTTGAAGGTTAGGGATTGTTTTTTGCTTGGGGGGATTGCTGACAAAGCACTTGGCAGTAGGTACAACACATCTACAGTAAGTATTTTACCTGCAAACATGCTGCAATAAAGTGCCATCATTCAATCAATACAGAATACTTAGTTAACATTCTTCTTAATGTATCTGGATTACTAGTTCATTAGATCATTACCTGATAAATAGTGTGGGTAATGAATTGAGAGAGTAACTACCTACCTTCAGGAAGAGCCTGCCCGATAACAATAATCCATTAGAAAAACTGGCAGTATCCTCTGATCTATTGCCCGCAAAGCTATGACTTGATGGAGAGTTTCATTCCCTCTGCTCAGCACTCCAGAAGAAAATCAGCACAATTTAAATATTTCTTGGGATGTGACAGCTCTCTAGATCCCCGGCTGCATTCTTTTCCCAGGGGTTGACAATCTGGTGTTCCAGTGTGCATAGAGCAGTGAAGATGAATTGAAAAAGCTTGAGATAAATTAGGGATGGCTAAGTTAAAATTGTCTCTGCTCCCGAGTCTCTCATCTGCAGTCTGCAAGCCTATTTTGCTGTGAAAAAGCTAGATGGCAGGCTGCCTCAGTGAGTTCTTCTTAAGCGACAGGGAGCATTTTCAATGAAGAAAAATTCTCCCATTATCTAAGCTAATGTGACTGCAGCTAAATCTCGTCTTAAAAGTGTCTACTAGCATGAAATTCATTCTCACTGCTGCTTTCTTTCAAGCCACAGGTTAAAAAAGAGAAAGGAAAAGGGGAAAAAAAAGAAAACAAAATCAAAAAAGCATCACCCGAGATTTTTCTTTATTAAAAAATACTCAAACTTTTTAAAGTTGATAAATGGCAGCACATTTCAAGATATAACTATACCCAACAACCAAAGTGTTGGGCATTATCACTGTTTCCAAAATTTTATCTGCTTATACTCAAGTCATTTTTCCACTATCTGTTCATTCTGTTTTGTTTTTAATAGGTATCAAGTTGTTGCAAGTATCTTCATTTTCAATATTTTAGGAAAGGAAAGAGCAGTATTTTCCCCTTGTTGGCAAAAAATGAAGTGACAGCTAAAATTCTGAACAATCACTATGTTTAATCTTAGATAATCCTAGATAATCCTAAAAAAAAATATGATTGATGTTTTGCCATGCCTCTAAAAATAATGTGCAGCAAGTTGTTTTTAATTATGAACCACTGCTCACACTATTTCACAAAATAGATAGAATTTAACTTTTCTGAACATCACTTTAGTGCCAAAGCTATTTGACAAAGTAACTCATTTCTACTGTAATGTAAAAAGTTTTTACATTGAAATTTCTCAATATCATGGAAATTCAGCCCCTCACCCTATGCTGTAAATAAACAGAGATGCAGCTGAATATATATGAATATAGACTTAGTGCTAGAGCACTTGAGAATGATAAATAAATATATTGCCAAGAAAGAGATACAGACCCTGCTTTCATTGAACAGGCATGAAGAGATTGAAAATCTTTAGGACATGACTGCAGAGGTCTCTTTTGTTCCCCGTGCCCTGGGGTAACGCATGCACTCACATTAGCAGAACTCAGCCAGGTGGAGTGAAAAGTCATGATCAACATTAACAGATTTCCTTGGGGCTTAAGTTACCAAAGCCACGGCCCCACACAGCCTCTTTATTTTATGCTGAACGATTTATGTCCAACCTAATTTTTTTAAACAGAATCTCCTTTGGTCTTTGCCCTGGCAACCACCCCTTGAAGCATATGCAAGCACTTGACCAGATCCAATTATTCAGGACATACAATACACATAAACGAAGCCTAAAATAACACATCCTTCCAAAAGGATCAAAAAGTTTCCCATGCTGCCTTGCTCTAGGGTAATTTATGGCATTGTAACACTCACATTTCTAGGTGACACTGGCTGTGCTGCGGCCCTTGCCATTAATATTTGTACATTTTCCATGTAAATAGTTAATGATATCACAAGTCATAGAATCACAGTGATTTTGGTTAGAAGAGACCTTCAAGATCATCTAGTCCAAACCCCCAGCTCCAGGTGGCCCTGTTTCAGCAGAGAGTTTTGTCTAAGTGACCTCCAGAAATCCCTTCCAACCTCAAAAATTATGCAATTTTCACTACTGTTTAGGAACCACCAAAATCCTGAGATTGATTTTCTGTTTATTTGTTTGCCAATTTTGTTAGCCTTTATTTTTCAGAACATCTTCCTTAAATAATTTTAGATTATTAGATTCCTCTGTTCTTCCCTTCACAAAATTACAGCATGTGCTGCTGAAACTGATGAAACTGGCAGGACCACACTGTGCAGCAGCCTGGCCCTAAATACCCCAAAGTTATCTTTCTTCACAATAAGAAAAGGCTTGATGAAATTCTTTCTAGAGCTGAAAGGCACCTGTTAGCCTTAAAGACAGCATGGTTTGTGTCCTATTTATCAATTTTACAATAAGAATCACTCACGCCTCCCCCCTCTCAGCATCCACTGCTTCAGCCGGAGCTACTGGTGACAAGCTTTTTACTGGGGCTGCTTTTCTTGGCCCCTCAGCAACTTGGGTCCAAACAGCTACATCAGTGTCTGATCTTCTATTCATAAAAATCTATTATCTTGAATAAATTAAAAATATACAATAACTGTGATTCACTATTTCTAGTGGTATCATTATTTTAGAAGGTATGATTCATTGATGTTCACAGGCTTGAAAAACAATGACATGTCAGTTTCTAGGAGGGTTTCTCATTGAATTATGGGGTGTGAGTGACATGGAAAGAAACAGAGAACCAATTTAGCAACCAAAACAGAGTTTGGTTAAACAAAATGCGTTAGTAAAGTTCTGACCTTTGTCTACATATTCTTCTCAGCTGCCTCTTTTTCAGTATCAGATGGAGAAAGGAAGAATGTAACTGTCTTTTTTTTTTTCCAGGAAAAAGGTTTTAGTAATCCCTGAGGATTATAAAGGATTAGGCCAAAGATATCCAGCAAAGCAAAGTCACTTGCTTTGCAGAGTATTAGAACAAGACATAGATTCACAAGAAATTCTCAGACATTGCCAGAAGAAAAAAAATTAATAGGGCTTTTGGTTTGGTTTGGTTTGGTTTAGTTTTGGTGGGGTTTATTTTTATTTGCCTGTTGGTTGTTAGGTTTGTTTTTCCTTTCCCAGTTATCAACTGGTACAGTTTCATATCTTTTTGGAATGAATAAGAGAGTCCCAGATGCAAGAAGAGGTGTTGGCATAGCATACTAGATATTTTTGGTGTGCTGTAATCCAGTTATGAAAACATGTTCTGATATCTCAAAAGACAGCAATAGCATAATGGGCAGAGGGTGAAAAAGGTGACCATGGAGTGGTGCACATTGTAACTCTGTGATGTGTTACCTGCCTGGGCAACAGAAGTTGTAATTGCTTTAAGAGTACTTTGACCTGGGTACCTCAAAACTTTAGGAAAGCTGATTTCTAAAAACCAAAGTTAAACACTGGGCCTATTTAATTTTTAAACTTAAATAGTAGTGTGACTCCACAGATACAAGGCAGATTTCGAGATAATTTTAAAACCTCTTCTATATAATAGGATGCACTAAAAAATTGTATTTGGTTAAATTTTTAAAACTATTAGTCTCCTAGTCTCCTGCAGCTGGTAGTTCTCAATAATTAAAATAACTCAGTACCGATAAATGTTTGTCTTTCTTATTTCTCTGCCATTCTTCACTGGAGACAAAATACTGATTAATTCAGAATATATTCTCCTAGCTTTACCCTGCCAGTCTTGCATTAGATTTTCATAGAAGAGAAGAACTTCTAATGGGGAACTCCAGTGGGATTAGAGATATGCAATTCAAAGGTGAAAACTTCAGTGACAGAAAGTAAGAAATTTTTTGCTACTGTATATTATATTTTGCATACATATGTAATGACTGAAAAAACTACAATGTGTATGCATATAAACATTTATTTAACTTTTTGAAGTCTCTTTTTCATTGTTGTGTAATGAACTCTTGCCTTATTTTAGATGCTTCCTATGTTTCTTCATTGTTTCTCCTTGGAATATATGTGGTTAGTGCTTGTCTGTTTTTAGGCCATAGCTTGCTGCTAGTTTTTCTCTTAGATTCATAGAGGATTAGCTCTGGATGAAAAGAAAACACACATAAAAATATGTTGCTTAATCTTAAGTATTACTAGTAGAAAGCATTGGCTTCCATTATGGATGCACCTTAATTCCCTTCTGCCAGTGGTTTTCATACAGTAACCACTTATAACATGGGAAATGACATCCAAGATGGAAGTACATGAGTTTGAAGAGGAAACTGAGATCTAAGTGTGCTTAGAAACCGAGATCTGCGTTTGACCCGTCACCTTCCGTGGGAGAATTTTCTCAAGCCTCTCTTGCAATTTCAGTTTGCCATGCTATGTAGTTCCCAGAAGTAACTGAGACTTAGTGAGGGGAAGAAGGATGGAAATGTATGACTTTAATATGCTGATGTTTATAATGATGATGCTAATATTCTCCTTCTTGATTACTGTAAACTTCCCACTTTCTTGCCTTCTTCATTGTGCATTTTAAAAAGATAATAAAAAGGAAATTAATAACCATATCAAGAAACATATAATATTAAACAGCAAGGGGTTTGTTTTGTTTTTGTTTTTTTTTTTAACCTCCCCAAAATAAGCATGTAGGTATATTGTCCAGATCTCTTTCCTTACTACATTTGTGCACTAACAGAAGAAAATAGAACAAGTATTTCCAAGCCCATTTAAGTATTTGTCTGGCCACAGATAAGTAAAAGATGTGACAAAAAACCAACATAATCCAGGAATTCTTCTTTTAAAGTTCTGCATGTGTTTTCCCAAAATATGCCTTATATACATTTAATCAACATTGTCTGACAAAAAGTGAGACAATCCCTTTGCAAATTAGGCTCCAAACTTACCACAGGATGCCCATTAAATGCTGCATGTTTGTTCTTCTTATGAACCTATGTACAGACTAAATACTTTTTGAACAATTTTATAAATGGAAGAATACACATGCACTCTTATGCTTACTGTAAGAGAAGTCAACTGTACCCATGATTAACAAGGTGTGAAGACTGGAAAGATAAGTTCTGTAAAATGTAACAGTTCCCTGAGGGGTCCTGACATCACACACTATGTATTTTTTTTTCTAGAGGTCTATTTCCTTGGTATCTAAATTTGTTCCACTTATAGAATACACAGCTGGAGTGTATCCTGTTTGCTCCTAGATGAGTCTTTTTCTGTGTTTTAATTTGTTTCAATCAAAGGGAAACCAGATCATGCTCTCTGACACCCTTCCTTGGAGAAACATAGAAACTGGGAATACATAGGATGCATGCATCAAAATACTTATGTATATGCTCCTGTACCACTCCTGACCAAGGTAAAGATGAGAAAAGAGAAAGGATTTATGGTCCATTATATTTCAAATAGTTAAAGATCTACTATCTATGTTAAACCAAAAACGTCCAACAGACCACCAAAAAAGTATTCCCCTCCTTCATTCAAATATTTTGCTACTGTTATTTTTTTTTAAAGTTTCTTGCAAACTGGAAGTTTTTCAGTAAGTCCTTTAATTTAAAAACATTATTCCTATAGGGAAAGATTTAGTGAATTATATTCCTGCCCAGGGGAGGAGAGGATGTACATGATCTTGTACAGTCTCTTCCAGCCCAAAGGCTTTTATAATTCTATGATTTCATACTTCAATTTTTATAAATATTTGCAAGCTGTTTGGCTCTTTAGGGTTTTGGTTTGGTTGGATTTTTTTTTTTTTTCTTTTTTTATTCTTTTTTCAAATTTGCTTATACTTCTTCAATTAATTTATTGCACATTAAAAAGAAACAAAACAAATGTATCATTAATAATTTTTAGTTTTTGGTGTTAAAAAATACCACAGCAAAACTACAACCTGATTTTTCCTTGAAAGAAATTAAATACATACATTACAAAATAGAATTTTACTGATTAAGAAATATTACTTCAGTTTAATTATACCTGCCTTATTCATGAAGAAGTCTTCCAACAGTTTTCATGTAATACACAAAGCATTTCTTGTTTTGTTTTCCATTCTTCTCCCTTCACCACTGGCTGCACTGTAAGGTGACTTATGAGGTCTTAAAATTTCAATACTCAATGAAAAATTCTTCAAATTTCCTGCAATCAATCTTTTAGCTACGTATTTGTTTCCTTCAGCTCTCATTTGCCCTCATTTGCTCTCATTTGCTCTCTATTTGCATTACAGTGAATGGGGTATTACTTTGAATTCATGCATCAACTTTCATCTCTAAAACTCAAGGCAAGTTTAATGTGTCTCTCCTGAAACCCACAGAAGTTGTGTTAATGCATCCCAAAGTTTCAGCAGCCCTATGTGATCTGAGAGCAACAGATTAAGGCACAAGAGGAAAATAAAACAAAACAAAACAAAACCCCTGTTACATAATTGCAGACAAATGGAGTAGGGCATTTAGAAGCTACTACAACATAATTAAAAAGTTAATGAGAGAAATAACATAATAAGAAATAAGGAGAGAAAAAACCATAATATAAACACCATGTACCCTGTGGGAGTACACTGCAGAATTCAGAGCACATTCAAGTGTGTCCAAACCTTTTAAATTGTCCAGAAAGCTTTTCCTTAGCTCTGGGGTACTTTTGAATGGTTTTGTTGTGATTTAACTAGATAAGCCTTCCCTGAATATCCTTATTACTAATAAATAAATAAGATAAATAAGTAAAATTATAATAAAAATTAAAAGGACCATTGGCTACTAGTTATTCTATTGAAATGGAATAATTGTCTTCAATCCTAAGATTACCTTACAAAAAAGATATAGGGAGTAAAACACCCTCATTTTATCTTGCTTTATCCCTTCATATTTTACAAGCAGATTATTTAAGGGTAATGCAAGGAAAACAACAGGAGAGTTTACATCTTGTTTCCCATTCTCTCATCAAAACAGAACAATGGAAAAAGAGACTATATATTATAAATAAAAATAAACTATTTCAGGCTTTCATTCAAAATTTCAAGGTATTATTCTTCGTGTTTCATTTCACGTGTAGAACATAGATATGAATCTTAAAAACTAAGAAAAAGGAAAATCCATCTTGATAAAAAAGCTCTCACTGTGAATTTATAGTAAATTTATCTAGAAAATAGCAATCCTATTACATAAAAAACTCTCTCTGATGAAAATATTGAACAGGTGATGAGATATCTTTGGATGTATCCATTGCTGAGAACTGTCAAACCATTCTCTCATGGACAAGAATTCAGGATATAAAAGCTAATTTCTTATATAAATTATCTCCCATTATACATATTTTTCAACAGATTACATCATTAAAAAAAAAAGGAAATGGAGCGAGAGTGGCTTTATTTCAAAAGAAATCTTCCCAAATAAACCATGTTTATTAACATTGAACATAATTCATTGTTCTGTGTACCTGGACTTGATTCTGAAGCATGCTTCAGAAACTTGCATTTCAAATTCAAAGTGCCAGCCTGAATTCATACAGAACATGTATGAATTCTCAGTGGACCTATAATTTGAGACAAATCACAATAAATGAAAAAAAGCTCAAAACAAGCTTTATTTCAGTTTCCTTGTCTTTGTCGTCATTAGAAAAAGCAACTTTTTAGAGTAACAAAAGCACAGCTTTCTATGCAATCGTCATGCCAAAAAAAAATTAACATTTGTTCCCGTAATGAATTCGAAGGTGCATTAGTGAAACCTATGCACTAATGCATTGTCATATGGTCTATGAGCACAACCAACAGTGTTGCACAAAGTTACAGTGATGGATGTTCTCCTAGCATCAAGAACACATGCATATTTGGAAAATGAAATAAATTTTCAATGCAATGAATTTATTTGTAATCAAATAAAAAAAAAAAAAAACACATAACCCTCTTATATGACTCTACAGATGAGAAAAATCAGCTATAGAATATATGTCAGTGCCATGCTGTACAAGAGTTTCAGTCCAAAGAAATAGACAAAAAACCCAAAAGCAAAAAATAAGCCTCAAGGAAACAAAGCCATTGCAATTGACTATAAGGGTCCCATCATTCACTTTTCAAAATCTGTACAAAACAAGATTAATGGTTACTAGGAGATCAATTTAGGCTTCAAAACCAGTCCAGACTTCCTATTGTGTAAAGTTGAGGTTTTAGTCTGAAATCTGATAAATGAGATTCCTAAAATGATCTCTGTGTTGGAATAGCAACCAGCTGGAACTCAGACTGTGACTCCTGGACTGTGGGTTTTTTTTTTTTTTTAATACAATGGCATAAATTTTTTGATAAAGGAAAATCAAACTCACTGAACAAACAACAAAAATGGTATTCCTTAAAATGAGTTTGTGTGTTCCAAGGTATTACTGGAAAAAGGGAACCCCCATGTATATGATTCAACAGGATGCATGCAGTGGAGAGCATAAAGTTTTTCTTTACGAGAAATATTAAATACAATCTGATTCCTTTTTTTTCCTTAAGAATTGTAACACACAGACTAAAATGGGTCTTAGAAAAACTGGGCAGACCTAAAGTAAATCCAAGTGATTTATGTCTTGCTATCAATTCCTAGCAAAGTCCTTTCTTGTGGTGACAGACTATGTCTTTCAAGTGAATGAGGTGGTCAAGTCCTTTATGTTTGGCTAAGTATTTAGGATTTCAAACAGTAATAATTTAGGTAGTCCTGTTGTCCATATTTATGCAGGAAATTAACTTGATTGTTCCAGTAGTAGTTTATGGATTTTAGAAAACAACCAATTAATTACTTACTGATCTGTCTCCCTCTGGGACTGGCACGTCTCTGTTTAAACAGCTGCTAAGACTTCCTGTACTCATCCTGACAGCTGATGGCATGGTTACTGTTGGACTTACATCTTTTTCATTTTGATGCATTGTTTTGCATAAAAAGCAGGCCTCTCACCACTGTAGTACCACCAAAAAGTCTCCCAGATGTCTAATTCAGGCCTGTTTTAGTTATTCTGCTCTAGTATGTCATCATCTGAAAAAGGCAGTACTTAGAGGACTCAGTCTCAGAAAGCCTCCAGTAAAGCGAACTGCAGATCTGACATACTGTTTACTGTCTTGTGGACACTGATGCAGCCTCCGAAGCATTCAGTGACTGCACTTCAAAGAATTTACAATACATATGGCCGACCTCAGAATAAAGAGAGTCCATTGATGAGAAGTTCCCTCCCTCTTCAAGAGGTAAAATAAAAAAATTCTGCCTAATCATTGATTTTAAACATTCATTGCACTTAATTCCCCCTCAAATGTCAGCTTGACTATATAATGTTTTTTCCCCCACATCAACTACTTTTATATGTACCAAATTAAGCTTAATGTAACTCTCTTCGAAAAATTTGGGGGAACATGAGAGAAGGAGAATAACAACAAAATGTATACATACTCCAATAGAACATGAACATATATTCATTTAAATCCAGCATAGAGCAAAGCTTATTTTGCTGTCCTGGTGCTTTTCCTACTCTGAGTAAATTAATGTGGCAGTTTTCTTCTCAGTGGTGAAAACAATATTAGTTCTTTCACAAATAAAATATATGTGTATTTAAATTGATCTAATTCCTCACACATAGGTTTTGTTTGTGCTTCTACAGATTTTCTTCTACAGATTTTAAAAAATGCTTGTCCACTATAACTATTCTGCATGTCTTGTCACTCACTGCCCTGCCCTTCCCCACCCTAAATATCACAGGTTTATTACTGGACTATTTTAATATTACGGTCTTGACATTTTTTTCGACAATTTTTCTTATAAACAAATTGATTTTCAAGCAAACAACAGTAAGCACTGTGACAGCAACTTCTCCTTAGCAGCATTTTCATGCTTGCTGTTGTCTGTAGGGCAGAGACATGATGAGAACTGGTCAAAGGTCTTCCCGATATATACACTCCCTTTCAAGGGATTTTTTGCAAAGCCCGGGCTGTGGATCCTGAGGCAATGCCAGAGACTGTGGTCTCATAAACTCTCCCACATGGCATTCTCCAACCCCAGCATACAAAGGTCCAGACAAGTTGTAGGCTGAACAATGTGCTCACTTTCATATTTCCCAAAATACATCCCCTCTGGGGTCTAACTATAGATTGGTCTTCCAGCCAAGGAGCGTTCCCCTTTCTGAATCTTATGCAACACTAACACCTGTCAACAGTGTAGGAAGCAAAATTGGATAAAGGTTCTGTGCAAGTTGTGCTTTTTCCCTTCAGCACACATCTTCTGTGTCCTGGAGGCAGCTGCTTTGTTTGGCAGGAGTCTAGTGGCAGCAACAAACATTACAGCTAAATCTATTCTTTTGCATCTATTTTCTCTTCCTTTCTTTCTTTCAGGCCTCCTTTTCCCCTGTCTTATTCCTCAAGTCTCCACATGGACAACTTCTAGTATAATTTTAAAGGCCTGAACAGAATTCATAAATGCAAACAACATTAAGAAACCTTTTCTGAAGAAGTCTGACCATCCTCTTTTAAACTAAAAAAGAAATATCCTTCTTTTTCAGCTCTGGAGTACTGTCTTACCAGTATTATAGAGAAAACAAAAGAAAAGAGCCAAAGCTTTTAATGCCACATTTATTATAATAGTCTATTTTAAATATTTAAGAACAAATATACTGTATTTACCATAAATTTCAATGAAGTTATATATGTGTAATTATATTCATTTCATTAGCTTTCATTATTCTGAAATATTTCATGCAATGCATTTTCATACAATAAGACACAGCAAGTGGAGTAATTTTATTCTTGATGCATTTAATAGCTTAGATTATTATTACCTTAAAGTAACTTCCCCCCCCCCCNTAGCATGCTTTGTGTGAGATCTACTTTTTTCACCTGAGTGCTAATGTACCTGATATATCAAATGCCATTAGGGCTGCTAATCATATTCCAGCCCACATGATATTTCTTAACCAAATCTATTCACTTAACAACAGATTCCAGATAATACAATGAGATTGTGTCCTCAAAATAAATATAAATGCAAACATTTTACAGCAAACATTTTTTATAGGCAGAATAAGCATGCACTCATGCACTTAAATGCTTTGCAACTGACTGCTTTGGGCAGTAAAGGACTCCAATAATTATATGGCATTGAATAACTTATTAATTTTATTACTTAGGTGCAAATGTATCTGAATGGATCATGTGTAATCACAAAGAAAAAAAATTCTACAGATGCTTTCTCCATTCCACATTCTTCCTTAAAAATAGCTGCCTATTCCATTTTTTTTTTAACTAGATAATATTCATTTGAAAACATCTCTTGTTGCTCATATAATCTTTAGCAGAAGGAAATTTATGGCACAGTGGTACCTTAGACTAACCTCTAAATTAGGTAAAATGCATTGAGATTGAAAGTGAAAATACAGAGCTCCAGGTAATTAACAGTTGTTAGGTGGTTCATCCCAGCAGGAAACTTAGTGGACAAGAGAATTTACCCCAGGTGCTAAAGACCATGGAGGATTTTTTTTTTTTAATTCTTCCATTTCACTTCACTAAAATTTATTCCTAGTAATTTACTCAACAAAAATTTCTGGGGGTAAAAATCACCTTGGAGCACATATTTCTGGCTGTAATTTATTCCACAAAATCTTTGACATTCCATTGCCAACACATACATATAGGTCATTAAATTTAGAAATGGACTTTGTGAAGAGAAAAATATGAAATAAGTTTCCAACTTGTAATGAACTTCAATTTCTTTTTCGTCAGTCCATATGGTACCTTTTACTATGACTCAGAAGAAGATTCTTAATGCAACATATATAAGCTATGATACATATTGTAGGGCATTTGATTAACAGCAAGCAGAAATACTTACTGTAGATTATAGCCCATATAAGGCTTTCAGTATAACTAAAAAAAAACCAACCCCACATTATTTTTTGCAAGTACTGTAGCTATGTATGTACTATCGAAAAATATTCAAAAAACATAGTGTAAGATGGAACACTACATTTCCCTTGTACTGCACATCACAGAAATTCTACCTCTGCATTATCTGAATTCAGCATTTTTTATGCTAGGAGTCCCTCATTTCAAAGTAAAAAATAATTCTAGAATAAGAAAATAGTTACCTGACTGATCAATGTGAGATTCTACTCTTTTTATCTCATCAGGCTTGCTCTGGAACTGTGCAGCAAGGCCAAAACATTTCTGAAAGATTGTACTCACACCTAATGTATAAGTCCTTTTGAAAATATTTTTAATTAATGCATTTGGAGTTACTTGAAGATTTTTTAATGATGTGCAGGATCTGGACAGACCTTAATGATCTATAGTAAAGCACAGATGTTTATTTAAATCCTTTGCTCCACTATGGTGTCAGATGCACTGAGAACACTTATGACAGCTCTGAAAGCTTTTATAAAAAAGTTCATTCAAATAAATGTCTTCCAAAATTTCCAGATTCAAAAAGTATTTCACTGCTGTCTGACACTTCAGAATAGAGATCTTGCCTGTGGCTAATTTCTTAGAAAGTTAAATGATTCTAGTAAATTATCCCCAAGAGAAAGTGTGTATAGAGTGAAAATGAATCATTTAATTCTGTTACTACATCTGTGCTCTCTGGAAGCACAATCCCATGACAGGAGAAGTAGTAAAGAAAGGTTCTGTCCACCCATTCAAGTTGCATATGACAACTGAGCATACCATGGTCATAAGAATTCTTATAACTTTGGTGCTTCCATAGCTTGCTGAGACTTCTGAGACCTACAAATTTTTTTCATAAGTAATCTGCTTTGCAAAAGTTTTGTAACATTTGACATTTTGATTTAAATCTATGAACCCACATACACAAAGTCTATCCCTCAAACCCACTTATAAATATAAAAATAATGAAATTCACAGTAGATATATTTATGAAGCAGGCTTAAGAAAGAGGAGAAGAAAAGGAAGTTCATACAAAAAGGTGCAGCTTGATGACCACACAATCAAGGAACATGACTCAGTTTGGGGGTGCTTCCTGATCACAAAAAGGGATGATAAAAAGAGTAAGAAATTATATGGGTAGGAAGAAGAGATCAGGGGATCCTGAGTAGAGCAGTGAATAGATATGCAGCCAGACTTCTCAGCAGCTTGAAAAGACTTTTCTTGGATACCCAGAGGTACCTGCAAGGAATTTGCTGCAACCAAAAATGTCAGCGAAGGTTGCTGTATGAAAAGCAAGGCTGAAGGAAAAGCGCAGTACTGAAAATGCACAGGGTCAGAAGAACTTATGAGCACTAATTGCTACATCTACGTCTATTTTAGGAACCCTCCCCTGTGTAGCTCTAACTGAAGATAGCTTCAGTGCCTCAGAAGTTAACAACAACAAATACTGTATTTACACCAACACTTGCATACATTTTAATTGGGATCTCACTCAAACTTCTGGTTGAAAATATAAACAATATATACAGCATGGTGAATAAAAAGAGATCATCCTAGGGCTCAAGTATCATGTGGCAACACACACTATGATGAACAATTTGTTCTCTTTTTCCCCTTTTTCCTCTCAACACACTTGATCCATTGCTCTGACATTTTTATTTTATATTAATTTCCACTTCTCATTTTTTCTCATAGCGACCACAGTTCCATTACATCTTCTGTAACAAGTCTGATGCTAAATGAAAGTTGGATCCAATTAATCAAGAACTGGAAACCACTAATTATTTTATGCTCGCTCTGAGCTGGGGAAGATAATGTGATTCAGGCAGTCTTTGGCAAGACTTTGGCATTATAAAATCCTGTGTATACAAGCAGACTCCCTACTGCTGTCAACAGGAATTTACTGCTAGTAAAGTAATTTTTGGTTTAGAAATTTCACCCATAACTACACACTTTCTATTGGGAGCAAAACCAAATGAAGGCTTAGCACAAGTTTTGTTGATTTATTCAACTGTTGTTAAAAAGCATGTCAGTTAAGCTCACTGCTCCTTAGCTCTGACTATTTCTGGTTTATTATTCTGCTCCATTCTTGCAATATAAGCTTAAGAAGAAAAGAAAATACTACCAGTGACAGAAAATAACAGCAAGTAACTACCCATTCTTCATTTTCTGTAGTTCCTCTCAGTGCTAAACCAAGCTAGGCATATACCTGTATCTGTATGACAAAGCTTATATTTGTCAAAGCTCTTAAATCATGCCAGGCTATGCATCCACATCTGTATTATTCTGATTCTAAAGGCAGCTAGCTCTGAAATGCAATTTTTTAAAAATGCATTTCCAAATAAGACATCCAGGTATCATGGAAATTCAAGAGTTGAATATGGAAATATTTAGGCTGATCATTAAACTGACAGATACAAGGAGCTCTAGGAAGATCAAGAAATTATATAAACAGAATGTATTTACAACTATGTGTAAAGTTGATTCAACTTTTTTTTCCTTGACTGAAAAAATATTAGGAAGTACATATATATTGTTTCTCAGGGATTACATATTCCCATGAAGCAGAGATAAGTAGGAGAAAACTGAGGAGATAGAAGTGACAAAGAATGTTCCTGCCCAGTAGTCACTTTATCATATTGCAATTCCACAATATTACCTATAGAATAGACCTTTCAATGAGCCGTGGTAAAATCAATATCACATATTCTGTTTATTTTCACTGAAATGAGCTATCATTTATCAGAGACTGGAAGATCAGCTGCTAGAACAATACGCACACCGTAAAAGATTCTATTTGCAGGTTGTCAGTGGAATCAGCCAAAGCTTTCAGACATTACCTGTTTCACAAAAAGACTTTACACTTCTGTTTGTTCCTCCACTAACAATTAAAATTGGTGTATGGGGAGGGGAAAGGGAGTAGAGAATAGTTGTAACATTCAGTGGCTGACATTTCACATACCATGCTTTATTTTTAATGTAGGCAGGAAGGTTTTAATCCTGCTGGGTTTTCTGCAAGGATAAACTGACCAGAGCTCTGGGGATTTCAACCGAGGGGAAGGAGCATCATCCTTTGGGGAATACTATTACACTGAATGATGTCTTACACAGAGAAAAATCTGAGAGGGGTATCCACAAAACCCCACTTGGAGCGTGCTAAACGAATTAGTCCATAATATACCACTAAAAAATTATTTGTTTGTACCACTAAAACCCTGGGGAAATCTGGCTCAGCAGTAAAGCCCAGCTGTTGTTATTCGACATATTTTGGTTTTGGACTTCTTGCAGTTAAGATAATGCTCAAGAAATGCAGCTGAGAGCTGCTCTGATTAGCAAGACTTTGTACCTGAGGTGATGTAAAAGCAAGCTGAGCTGCTACAATATTTTATTTCCATTTATAATATAATTTACATACTTTCATAAACAAAAAGCTATTAACACCACTCCCAAATAGGAAAAGTTGTTGATATGAGAAAGTTTCTTCCAAGTTCTCCAGCTGGCTGTACAAGATGGATACATATAGAACTTGATCTGGCACATGGTATTCTACCTTTAAATGAACTGCACTGTGAGCCATTTGAAGAGTCACGATTAAATAAACGTACAGATTTTTAAACATTTCTTTGTAATATCTTGCATTACTGATTTCCCATCTTTTTCTGACATCAACAGCTGAGACTAAAATCTTTGTCTAGCAGCATGAAGATGTAATGTGGAACTCTACAAGCTAGTATTTTATGTTAATTTCAGTGTTAATATTTCTAAGTACTGCAGATTTTGCCACCTGGAAGAGCAATCCATAGGAGATATAAAAGAGATATGACTAATTAAGAAGACTATAATTTATTTAAATTAGTGAGTCAGAAATAAAGCAGTTGTTCATCCAATTCCCCCTCTAGAAACTTCCACAGGGTAGATCATAGCAAAACTAGAGCAGTTATTAAATAGCAATGTCGCTTAGGCATTAGACAGATTAATCAACTGACAGATTAAGCAAGTTTTGCCCTAATTAAAAAAGATTATGCCTCCTTCTACCAACACAGATATTCTCCAACCAGAACTAAAAATTTTATTATTCTGCTACAGGTTTTCACAGAAGAATATTATGATAAGATCCTTGTGCAGCCTTGAAATTACATAAATTGTACCAAGTCATAGAAGTTTAATTATCTGCCATTTTATTAACCAGAATTCATCATCAAAATCTGTACCAGACTGACAAAAAGCAGAAATCATTTTGGTGAATCCAGACTACAGACTTTCAAATAGAAAAGTAAAATAGACAAACAAACATAATACATAAAACATCCTCAACATTAGGTACCAATTTTCACTAGTCAGCCTGTCCAGACTCCACCCCCAAGCATCACAGAAGAGAGGGAATGAAAACCAGCCAGCTTACCCAAAGGAAGCAAACATGTTCTCCATAGCACAGCCAAACCCTCCATATTTCACAAAGACTGAAGTGGTGGGGTGAACTGGGCATGAAGGACATTGTTATTTTGTGTAGCATTTGTTTTGTGACAGGTGAGTAGCTCATTAAAATTGTTTATCTATAGAAATACTCATGTAGTTGTTTGAAGAACTGATGTCCACTTTATACCTTCAATTCATGGGAGTTAAACCCTTACATAAGTAGAGTACTTCTAGTGTAAGACCACTCCACAGAGGATAAAGAACAGACCTCTGAAAGAGGTTTGGTTTTTTAGATGTTTAGTGACACAAAATAAGTTAATCAAAGCTAATTTGAGTCTTTAACTGAGAACCATAAGGGATTTTTCTTGGATTTTTTTTGTTTGGTTGCTTTTATTTTGTTTTATATTTCCTTTTTCCCTCAGTTATAGAGTCTCTTTTTAAAATTTAATTCTATACATTAGGTAGCTTGAGAGAAAAGAAAGAAAGAAAAACTTACTTTTTTTTTTTAAAAGGAAATATAAATCATTACTTAATGATTAATAGGTTAATTTTACTAGCCTACATTTTATCTTTTGGTATATTTAGAGTTATAAAAGAAAGAAATAAAGAAGGCAAATAAAAGCATTATTGAAACAGTTCTCAGTCATGTGAGATGATTCATTTTGCTTTGATTCAGTGGCCTGGATTTTACCTGATAGCAAGTTCTTTCCAAGGCAGTTCTCAGATCCTTTCCCTACTTCAATTCCTTTTCTCTGTAAAGACAGCCAGCCTGCCAGCTATTACATAAACAGCCCATTAATGTGAATTTTTTTAAGAACTCTGTTCTTCAAGGATGTGTTTGTTGTTCAAACAATTTGAATTTAATGTGGATAAACTGGGTAAAGTGTAAAGAACCACCTGGCTCAAGATGAAGTTTCTTTCTGCAGGACCTGCTGCTACTGCTTCTCTCACCTCTAGCAGTATGTGTTCTGCCAGTTTTTTCAGTTGACTGGTGTGGTATTTTTTTTTATG
Organism: Rhipidura dahli; assembly: GCA_013399225.1. Classification (NCBI taxonomy): domain Eukaryota; kingdom Metazoa; phylum Chordata; class Aves; order Passeriformes; family Rhipiduridae; genus Rhipidura; species Rhipidura dahli. The sequence goes on from VXAC01003492.1 coordinate 65,809, forward strand.
TTTTGCCCACAGATAGAATACAGCCTACACAGAATGGCACATTAATATAGGAGAAATCACTGGCAGAAAGTAAAAGCTGTGTCCATTCTGTACCCTCAGACACAGGTACAGAATAAATACATATATTGAGTGAGTTATGATCTTCTATAACATCTCAAAACAGATCTTTCCACTTTTCTGTTGGCACATTTCCTCTGGATGAATCAACAGGTAACATCTTGTTTGATCCCTGCTGCTCCCTACCTTACTCTAGGAGCTTGAAATTCTTTTCAACTACTAGGAATTAGGTAAAAGTAATGGGATCAAAACCTAATATTAGGTTAATAATAATTTGTTGACGAAGATATACTAGTTTAATGATCCAGTTTTATTTAAGTTCTCTGCATGCAGTTTATATTTTGACCACATCTTTCTGTAGACTGTCATTTGGGGGTTTTGTGTGGTTTGTTGGTAGGTTTCTTTTGCTGTTCTGTTAATTAGAAGCTGCCAAAAATACAGGGCTGTAAAACACATCGATGTATCTGTAACATTTTCCATTTCAAAATATCTCCTTTGTAGTCCAGAATTTCTATCTCACTAGAATATTCACATCCTGAAATTTTAAACTTGGTAAGTTTTTATCCTGGTCTAATATTTATTCATCCTGAGTATGACCTACTTTTTTGCACATATGTTATTAACTTTCAAACTAAAATGCAAAAGCAGTGTATGAGAGATGGAAATGACAGACAGCAAAAGAGTAGCATAGCATTTCTCAGGTACTTAGGGAAAAATCCAAGAACAGAGCCCAGCTGGAACTAAACCTTGCAAGGAATATCAGAGATAAATAAAAAAGGCTTTTGCAGTTAAACTAATTACAAAAAGAAGTTCAGGGAAAAGGTGGTTTGCTGATGGGTAGGGGAACTAACAAATGAGAGATGGCATGGGCTAAAGAACTCAATGTCTTTATGTCTTGATCTTCATAGACATTGCCTGTTTTCACACCTGTGTGTGTAACAGCACAGCCTGAGAAGGAGTGAGATAGCTAACAGCTGGGAGAAACACCCTAGAAATACCTAGAGAAACTGGATATATTTAAATCCATCACCTTGAGCAGCAGGAACATTTCATCAGCTTTTTCAGCCTGAAAGTGCTGAAAGAGTTGGTAGATCGTGATTCTAAGGTGCCTGTATTACTTTAGTGAAAAAGGATGACAAGTGGAGGAGGGATCCATTATTGGGAAAAAGCTTTATGTTATTCCCTTCGTTAAGGCATATCATTAAGTCATCCAGAGCCTGGATAACTGTGGGTTGGCCAAGCTCTTCCTTCTTCTTGGAAGAGAGTATGTCACTTTGGAATATATGTCCAGGCATGGGAAGGTAAGGGAATAATCAGGAATAGTCAATATAGATTTAACAATGGCAAATTGTGTTGGATGAACTGATAGTTTTTTCACCAAGATTGGTTATATGGATAAAGCAGATGGCTGAAAGGTCTATACCTTGACCTCTCCTCATCTTCTGACACTGTGTCACACAATATTGTCATTTGTCAGATAAGAAAATATGGCCTGACATAATTAGCCTGTTGGAGTGAGTCCAAAGAAGTTAAAAAAAGTTAGCCTTTCCTAAAGGCTCTGATAAAAATCTTAATATAAAACATCCAGTATTCTTTTACAGAACAGCATTTTTCCTGAAAACTTAAAAAAATAGTGAAATCTGAAGTGTGCTTTCATTTTACTAAGTGTTATTTTGTCAACACAGTCATTACATTAGCATCCTTTTAGTTGCAAATTCTAAGGTCACTAATGGCAAAGCATAAGGTCATATTGTATGTCTGGTGGCATAAAGTCACACATTAATCCTCCCAATTAATTTACATATCAATTGAATAAAGGCTTTTTTAGCTGCTGTCTAAATGTTAGTGTATGATTAGTAGTCTGAAACTGTGAAATTATACTGCTTCTATTGAAAGGAGACATAACGAAAACTGTCCATAGTGGGAGATTATGTGACTTTAATTAGACTGTAACTTGAAAATAAATGTAATAGCAATTAATTTTTTATAAAGTTGCAATATCTTTTACAAAGTGCCAAAATGTCATATTCATAAAAGTTAATCTTTCAGGTGAAAGAAAATTTCATTACAAAGGAAGAATTCATTACAGATTAGAGAAAAAAAAAATCTGAATGATTCAGATTAAATTTTCAGTCCATTTTAAATTCAATATCTTTAAAGTCCATTATTTTTTGAAAAACAGAACATCAGTTAATTTAAACTTTTGTGGGATCAAATAGCTGAAATAGTGTCCTTTAACTGAGAAAATTGTTTATTCCCCTTTGCCAAACAAAATGTATGTAGCACACAAGCACTGCTAGAAGGAATCTCATTGGGTGCCGATTCATGCATATTTCCTATTTCATACAGGGGGGAAGGAAAAAAACACCCACACTCTTAGAGAAGAGTAGTGAAACAAATCACAAGCACAATTTGCTCAGGGAATGGCAACATCTGAAAGAACATGTGAACTAAGTGCTCCAAAAAATGCTTTGGCACTAAGACACTCCTGCTTTCTCTCCTCTGCTTCCCATTGTGTTTATAGAAATAGCATTTTGTGCCATCTTTGTAAACTGGATTGCATCAAAGAAACACCACGTTTACTTTTGCCTCCTAGTGGAAAAAATCCGTAGCTCCCCAAATGTGGTACAGTGCTGGAGACAGAAGGGAACACTGTGTTCTGTTCAGTTTGATTTGCCTGCTCACTGAAGGGAAAAGGCAGCACAGGATCTGAGACAAAGATGGATTGGCTGTGCGTTAAAGCTGCTCGTACAGCATCAAGGTGTCTCTGCAAGCAGAGTGTACAGCTCCTGCTGAAGGGTGAGGGATTGTTCCACATAAGAAGGAAACAATCACCACCACCAGAGCCAAGAAATTCTCTTAGAAAACATCTGAAATTATCATTAATGTTCTCATACAAAAGAAGCCAGAAAATAACTGTAAGCAGATTGTTGTGCATGTCCACAAATCAAGTTTCAGAGTGGCAGATATTTCAGGTTCTATGTGCTCCATATATACTAGCTTTCTCTAGAAGAGTAGGAAGAATATGCAAAGACTGTCACTGTTACATATAAATGTAACTGAACATGAGCCAGCAGTATGTCCAGAAGTCAACGGGACCCTGACCTGTATCAGAATAGTGTAGCCAGCAGAACTAGAGAAGTGATTTCCCCCCAGTACTCAGCACTGGTGAGGCAAAACCCTCAAATTCCATGTTCAGTTTTTGGCCCCTCACTTCAAGAAAGTCATTGAGTTTCTGGAGAGAGTCCAGCTAAGGGCAACAAAGTTGGTGAAGGGTCTGGAATACAAGTCTTAAAAGGAGCTGATGAAGGAAGACCTTGTCCCTCTCTACTACTACCTGAAAGAAGGCTGTAGACAGGTGGGGTTGGTCTCTTTTCCCAAATAATAAATTATATGACTAGAGGAAACAGCCTGAAACTGTTTGAGGGAAGGTTTAAATTGGATATGAGGAAAAAATCTTCACCAAAAAATCTTCACCAAGCACTGGAACAGGCTGACCAGGGAAGTGAAGGAATCAGAATCCCTGGAGGTAGATGAGGCACTTAGGGGCACGGTTGAGTGGTGGACTAGACAGCGTTAGGTTTACTATTGAACTCCATACCTTAAGTGTCTTTTCCAATCTAAATGATTCTACATAAAGTTCTGATGCTATCTTTAATTATGATGACAGTATTTTGGTGCTTAATACTTTTACCAGTACAGTCAGGCCACTGTCTGCCAACGCCACCACAGACCAGTAAAGGAATTTTGGTCCATTCATTCCCCAAAATTTTGAGAACTGTGTGTTAAACAAGTACTAGGACATAGTTGCTAATAACATAACAATTTTTTAAACCTCAAAAAACAACTTAAAAATTTGATTGACGGTGGAATTAAATGTTTTATATTTGCCTATTACTCATTTTCAGAACAGCTCACCGAGTAAGACGTTAATACTGTCTTAAATGAGATTAAAGACAAAGTTACTGTGAAGTAAATAAATGTTTGGTGCTCTCGGGAACCTACAGAGTGAACTGAAATGGGAGTTTGCCTATTTTGTTTTTTAGTTGGAGCCAAAAGGCAGGATGGATCTATCAGTGTTGTATGCTCCTCTTCTAGGACCTCAGTATAGCAGTTCCTCAGCCTCCTAAGTACAATTCAAAAAGGAGCACCAAAAAAGAAAGAAAAGAAGAAACTATCAGCTTGTAAGTAGTCACTAAAAATAACAAACCCCTGGGAAGGAACAGTATTTCTCCTTTGAAAAAAATGACAGTAGGAGTCTGACAATCTGTTCTGCATATCTTCACTGACCTAGGAATCATCATCAAACCACTTGATTTCTGGTTGCTACTCAGTCATAGGCATCATTATTAAAATTGATTCAATTCATCACACTCCTTATGGGCAATTAATTATACATTTTAAATTGGTAGAATGCTTTCAAATAATTGAATAAACAACAGTAAAAGAAAACCCAGTGTAATATAAACTTTTACTTTACCATGAACATCTGTCAGGTTCAGAAACAGTAATGATAGGGATATTAATTTATATTATAGGGGATTGATAAATGTATCGCCCAGACATTTCAGAAAAAAAGTTAGATATATTACATATCTCTGACCTGGGGTTTTTTACAAACATATAAATACCTAGGCCGTTCAATTTTTACTGCAGAAAGCTGGCAAGTATAACCAAAAGTGCCTTCTATTCCTTATGGCAGTAACCATGATGGCACACTTGTTGAACAGCGCAAGCAGTGTGGTGCAGCATTGTAACATAGACTTGAATGGGCAGAAGCATGACCTGTGCCATATCCCATGCAAGAGATGGAAATGCTAACCATTTCTAACTTCAAAATTACATCTATTTACTAGATTGTATCATTTTGTTACTAAGGTGGATTAATATTATAATCACCTTGCAATCAACATCCGATTTTTTAACAGCTTATTATATATTGCTCACATACTATTTTAGTACCTGATCCAAGTATCCAATGAATTCTGTTCATTCTGTGAGCCTCTGAAAAGGTTTTTTTGTTTTCCCATGATCTTCCAATGGTCCAGGTTCTCCTTCACTATTAGAGGGTATTATTAACCATAAGGATTCTAACAGTTTCTCTAAATGCTCTGCATTGTCTAACTTTAAACACAGTTTTCTCAAAAAATTTTTTGCTACAAAACACTTTATGATCACACTCATCTAGGGCCCTCACAGGTACTGCAGAAATCACAATGGAATTCACAAAAGTATGGGCGAATAAAGCATTATCATTTAGAAAAACTATGTAAAATAATAAGTGTAGGATAAATTCTCCAAGATGAGAGAGTCATCATTTGCATTCTGAAAGACCAAATATAATCCCAAAGCAAATTTACACTTTAGTAATTCCTCATTGTCTATTTTTTTTTTTTTTTTAAATGGGAAAACACAGGAGGTTACTGATATGGAATGAACAGATAATATTGTTTTCAAATCAGTCAAGAAGGAAACCAACAGAGTTTAAATATTTAATTTCAACTTTACCTGGACTCAATTAACAGTAATATTAAAACAGTTGTAAAATAAAAAATGAAAAAAAAGGTAAAACAATTGACATTGGCCACAGCAAGAATTTGGACAGCCAAAAAGAGTATCTTGCCAAAGCTTAGATTCATTCACTGCAAATATGGAGAACAGGTAATAAAATAACAAATTATCAGACCTCTGCTTTTCAAGCACCTTTCTCTAACTTCATTTTTACATGAAGTCAGTGTTTAATCTGTAATTTGCCTGAATTAATTAAGTTATTATTTTCTTAAAGCAACAAGTTTGGTCTTAAAAACAGTGAGAACAAACAATTAAATGCCTCTTGTGAGACTGTGAGTTTATCTTTAAAGATGTACTGAAAAACTCAACTATCAGCAAGTGGTCTAAATAACATAAATTAACACATCTTGTTTCTAACTGCAGGAGACAATTTTCCAAATTTTCCTAATTCCAGTATGATGCTTCTACCTTGCTACTTCTGCTGAAATGTAGCTTCATAAGTTAGGAAGCACTCTGCATTTGTTGGCCACATTTATATTTCTTTCCTTCTTTGACCACCTAATTCCTATAAATCACTTGCCTCTGTTCATAGCAAATTTCTTGTCAACCCTTGAAAAAAGTCACAACTTCTTCAGAATAAAATGAAAAAGTATACATAGCCTCTTCTGTGTCAACACCACAGACTGGTAATGAGGAAATAGCCCTGTGTTATAATAACTTCCAATATGTTTTTGGAAGCTAAAGGCCAGTAAAGTAATGTCCTTCTTGAAATGTTGGCATTTATGATTTTTCTGTTACTTCAGTGGATGATCCCTGAAAAATGTACAGTATCAGAGGATGTTATGTTGTCCTGTTTAACAAGATCAGGGAGGAGACATGACCTTCTTCAATTAGAATTCAAAAACACTGAAGAGCCGTTACTGTAAAATTGTGTTATTTAACTGAGATGAGTCCAAAACAATTCTACTGATTGTAAAACATCTCTGCATTTTAAATAATATATGTAGGTTCAAAACCCGTTAAAGTGATAGCCATCTCAATCTACTGATGAGCAACCAGAGGCAAAATCAAAATGAGAAAAAATAGGATTATTTATCTTAGGCTTATGGATGGCTGTTTTCTGTCTGTAGACACACTCTCTGTACAGTTCTTTTTTTCAAAGTAGTGAATTTGTTTTCATAACAGGAAAAAAGTCTCTCATACCTGTTTTGAGAGTACTAAGTCCCTGCTGGAAATACCTCTGTACTTCACAGAACAGCTTTCTTTGTTCTACACTCTTTTACTTACGTATCTTGAACTCTCATACTGCAGAGTGAATTTTGAACACTTACATCTTTCTCTGCATTTTTAAAGGGTAATGTTCACTCAATAGCACAACACCAGAAGTGCATAATTATAAAGGGTGAAAGAAGCTGCATTCAAATTACCCATGAGTTTAAATGCTTGGCTCTGTATAATTACTTTCAAATTATTTCTGTCAAACACACATTATAGTTGAGTTAGTCATTTATATTTTAAAAAGAAAATTAAGAAAATCAAGGAACAACTTATTCAGAATTTTTAATAAGCACAGCTTTTTCTTTAACAAAAGGTATTAGGTTTTCAAACTAATTACTTAACCAACTAAGTTATGTGGGTAGTCACGAAAACAGATTAACACATTAAAGACTACAACTCCAGATTTCAGTATGGAAAATATAATTATCTAAGATTGATATTGTATAAAATAGCAGCATGTTTCTATGTGAAACATTTGCATATTTTAAATCAATTTTTCCTTTTTTTGAATTGGTACTTTTTACTGCTCTCACATCCATCAGGGAGTGGGTTCTTTGGAATCACAATATTGTGATGTATATACCACATGTGTTCTGTGTAGTTGTGGTGTTCATGTTTAGGACAGGAGGCAAGAGAAAATAAAACAAACCTTCTGTCTTCTTCACTGAATTTGTATTTATCATCACCAAAACCGGTTATTCTATGAACTTCATATCTGTTTGGAAGGAAAGAGACATGAACTTCATATCTGTTTGGAAGGAAAGAGACAACTGCACATTGGCAAAGATGCACAGCAGGGCATCTGGAAGTGCAAAGCTGGATTCTCTTCTTTAAATATACACACCTTAAAAAATTTCTCTCTTTATATGTATGCTATATATATAGAAACACAAATAAAACCCTTTAGAATATACTACATGATTTCTTTCTACTTGTAAACCATATTTTAAAGAAAAATTAAAACCTTCAGTGTTGTTGAAGTGTTGAAATGTTTATTGGTCCATTTTCTATATTGTTGTTGTTGCTAACATTCTTCGTCTACAATCAAAGATTTCCTGAGACTTAAAACACAGTCCTCAGTACTAAGTCAGTTGAACTTGGCAGAGGCAATTGAGAAGAGTAATGAGATGCCCTAAGAGTTGTGGTATCAGAGCACTTCTGATAGAAGTGTTTGTCTCTAATACTACTTTAAATATGCACTTCATATTGTAAGGAAATATATCAGGCTTTTTATTTAAATAAAGCTTCCTTTTATAAGCCTCTCAAAATACGAAGATGGTCTCTAACATCATCTGCAGTGCAGTGGAAAGCAAAGGAAACTGGCCTAACCTAAACCTTATCATTGGTGAGAGACTCCATTGGATTCCACCGTGCTAGAACAGAACAGAAGAGAATTGTGTGTGGAGCCCTTACATGTTTTGGATGTGTTTGAAGAGTGCAGGTCTTTCAGCCGTGTGCTGGCTGCACAGTGGGTCTGTGGCAGGTTTCTGGGGCAGGCCAGAGGGTATAGCTACAGTTCCCATCACTGTCACCTTTGTCCCTTGAAGCACTCTCACACAGACCCTAGGAGGTTTACCTCACATGATGTGCAATATTCCTTATGTCCATGGTGAAATCCTTTGGCCAAGATATTGAGATATTGTAAATCTGAGGCTGTTGACCAAACTGGAAATAGAGTTTGGAAAATGAAATCTTGTTCAATATCACTAAGGTCTGTTTTAAAGTTTAAATTTTGCAAATACAGAGTCTGCCAGGGCTTTCCCAGGCAAGTTCCAGTGCATGTTCTCCTTACTTCATAAAAGTGAACTCCATATAGCAAAATTTACTAAGAAAAATCCAGAATTATTTAGAATGAAAGTGCATACTGCCGAATAAATTCACCATATTTGATGCTGAGTGGCTTGACTAGAGTAGTTAAGCAAACCAAGGGGCTTCAGTCTCAGAGTCTGTAACCTTCTTTGCTGATCCCTTGGAGATAATAACGTCAGTGTGCAGCACAGGATTGTCACAGGAGTTGCAGGGGAAAACATCTTAGGTCATGTTGTGCATCAGTAACTCAGCTGATATAATCTTTAACATTATTGAGAAAATATTTATGCACAGGAATGCTCTTCTCTAGGAAGAATCAGAAAAGAGCAACTTTTTTACAGCTGGTTATATTTCGATGAAATTGTTGCATATTCCACGATGGAAAAAATTAACACAAAATCCCAAGTGCCATGAAAAATGTTACCTAAAATTATATAATTCTCCATTAAAAATGTGTGGGTTTATTCCACTAAAGACAGATTTTTTGGAGCTGATAAGAAAGTTGTTTTTGTTCTGTTTTCCTGTAGAATTTTTCTGTAATTAATTAAAAAGAAGAAATACATTCTAAACCATCGTGTCTTCAGGGACCTATGTCGGTGCTGGAATTCACAAACTTGATATTCTCTGAAGGAATAAAGCAAATAGTACAGAAATTACTGGTTGATATATAGCTCTATAATGGTTGATATATAGTTCTTAAATATAGAGCAACTTTTTGATTCTGAGTAAGCACCCATTTTATTTGAGTGCATCACCTTAAAATTACTGTGAAGCAAAAGTGGTATGAATTCACAATTTAACAAAATATCATAAAGCATTTTCACATTATAAGGAAACCATTTGATTCCTTGTTGCAAAATTCCTAGATACCAGTCAGCTCACACCAAACTGTTTGGAATGTGTTTTCAAGCTGAAGGTACTGTTTATTAAGTTTAATTGGCAAAAAATACTGAAATACATTTATTTCAATCCTTCAGAACTACATGTTTTAGCAATAATTTGATTGTTAAGTTATAGAACATAGCCTTCCTGGGGGGAAAGGGAAACCAGCAGGAGATTGGACTTGACTGAAAAAAAAATTCAGCTTCAGTGGAAGATGGTTTTGGATGACATGATATTTAGTGCTAACTGGTTTAAATATGAAAGTTATAACATAAATTCTGACATTTTTAAATGGAAAAGAGACAGCATTGTAATTAAGCTTCACAACAGTGGTGTGGCGAGGTGTGAAAAATAGGAGGCTTATTCAGCACCCAAGATAAATTATTGTAAATCTGTAGTAGGTGTATGTCAAAAATGAATTCAAAGTGCACCACAGAAGATTTTTCATTACTTCTAAAATGCATGACACTGCAAGTTTTGCTGCTGACTGCTGTGTTCAGGAATTAGGCTGTGGAAAAGGGATACTAACTAAGCTGTTTGTAACTGAAAGTCTTCAACGTGTATTATCCGTATGAATATTATAAGCCCAGAGTGTCGAAGAGAGAATAATTTGTTTCACTCTATCATTCCTTTCATTTTGCTGTACCTCCATATTTAAATTCTCAATCCCCATTAAGTGAAAAAACTCAGAATAACAAAAAAAATGACCCAAACCCCCCCATATACTAGGACACTAATACTAACATTTTTATTAATAGAAAGAATTCACACAAGATCTATAGAACATACATTTTTGGGACAAAAAAATAATCCTGCTAAAAACTGGGAATTTCCTTTCCTCTTCAAATATTTGCTGACATATAACTAATTCTCATTACTCTCAAGTAGCATTCAGAAATGGAGGAAAATCATTTGAATCTAATAAAAACCTTGCAATTCTTCTTAGCCAAAATAATAATTTAGGTGATATATCTGAATATGTGATCTCAAACACAAAGTTTTGTGTTTAATTCAGTAAATACAGAACTACCAGAAGGAACTTGAATGCCGTAGACATTCATGTAGGACCAGAATGTCTGGAATATTCAAGTGTGGACACTTCATTGCAAATCATCAGATTGGGTGCAATTGACTAACTGGATTAAGTACAGCAATTCTAAACAGAATTATCATCTGTAAATGAAAGTCAAGAACACAACCCAAAAGTTTCTGTCATAATGACCAGCAAATTATCATCTTGGTGAACTAAAGTAGTTGCTTTCATAAACCAGAGAGGTTATCTGACTTTGAAAGAATAACCTTCTTGTCAGAACCCATAACAGTGTACTTGCTGTCTTGTAAAATGTTTCTTCTAAATCTATTTAGAACCACAAATACTAGAAAATTATTTATGCTTTTATTTTTATAGCAAGATAGGAAATATAAGAACACTCAAGGGGATATGTATTTAAATTAATAAATTAATTTTAAAAAATAGTTTCTATTAAATTGGGAGTTTTAATTTTGAAACTATGAGAAAATTATAGAGATAACCATAGAAGAGAAATCTCTTTTCTGTAGCCCACTGGAAATTCAAAACTGTGGTCTACTTTGTGACGTGAACATAGTCACCAAGCATGTGAAATAAACTCTCTCTAAACCAAATCTGCTTCTTAATAGTCAGTTTTCTTTCTGTATATTTTAACCGTGTGAGGATCTGGGGAAGAAAGAACTAAGCCTGAATGATCCAGTAGAGGAAAAAAAAGAATTTTTAAAGATTTCCAACTGTTTAATTTCAGAGTTATTCCAGACTTTTAGTTGCATAGTACTCTTTAAAACAGTAAAATATAAACTTATTAGGAAAACAGGATAAAATAAACTGTAAAACCTAGAAATTAAAAAGCTTTATGAAAAATAATGCAGATTTTACCTTTTAAAAAATAAAACATTCAATTTCTTGTTCCATTGCAAAAAGATAAAATTTGTCTCCTAAGTCAATATAATGCTCCTGTTATAATTTTATGACACCTTCTTGATTTGAGAGAATTATCTATGAAAGCTGGCCTGGGAATGCATTTTGAAAGCAAATGTTAACATGCATCTATATCAGAACCAAGCCTGAGAAGCTTTTATGCTTCTACCTTTGTTTAGCCATTAGAAAAAAATGCATACAAAAATTAGGTCTAATACCTCAGCTTAGCATTAGAAAATTGCTTTAAGTATCCTAAAATATATTTTACTGAATCACAGGCTGAGATGACTTTTCGTGTTGATTATGGAAGAAAAACAGAAGTCATTTGGCTGAAGCTGGGACACCTCAACTGTTAGAAAGAAAAGATTTTGTTTACTGAGGAAGACAGCAAGATTCTATAATTATGATAATGTGGTAAGTGTTGATAATTTGACATAATGGAATTTAATAATTTAAATAATTTATAAGCACTAGTTACCTTATATGCTAACAACATGAAAATATGGAAGTGATTCCAAATGACAATAAACTAGACAGTGGACAAGGACATAAAAGGCAGACATAGAGGGGTTGTGCATATTAACAAATGCTGGATTTTTGTTGTATAAAACTGTGATGTCTTGTAGTTATGTCTGAGGCTGTTTGCTGAAACAGAACTACAGGAACTATACTGTTTGGCCCTATCTTGCTTAAATCTTATCTGACCACTGTTATCAGTTCCACAGACAAATTACCTGTTCATCCACTGTGGACAGATCTTGGATCCTTTTACTGTGTTAACAAATACAGTGGTGGTAGTCTTAATGCTTGCTTATAAAACCTCTGACCTGAATGTAGAACAAACCCACGGTGTGCTACATTTTTCTAAGGTTTAAAACTCAAGGAGGATTTACTACCATTCGCAACTACTCACTGTGACATCAAGCCCTTCTCTCCCTGTCTCGCCTCAGCTGTGAAGGAGAACCATCAGCCTCAGCCTCTGAGTAAGAAACAGCAGGGATTTCTACTGAGTATAAGATGGTCCAGTTGTCTGAGACATAACCCCATTAATTTGAGCAGACACTCGTGAATGGAAGCTGTGAGCCATGTGAATTTTCTGTATTTTAAATGCAGTTTAACATATTGTTCCCTGCACCTGAATACTTATCTTCACACTTTCCTTATTCTATGACTTTCCTTTTGAAACATGTAAGGAAAAAAACATTAAATTATTTTATAAACTTTGCACTATTAAAATGAAAGAACTTGATTTTCTGAGATCTCTCACTGAAAGCCCATGGCATAGTTTCTGTGGGATCAAAGTGTCAGGAGTTAAATCCTTTCTTCTGAAACCATACAAGATCTTTTTTCTAATACTATGCTAATAGGATCCAAAATACTGTTGAAATAAGCTCTCATGAAAAGAATCTCTGTTCAGAAGCAGAAGAGGTTACCAGAGGTAAGGGATATTTTGAAATTTAACAAAATGTTCTTTTTATGGCTCTTCTATCATTGTTAAAGTTTTTCAGGTCTTCCAGAAATAATGAATAGCTTCCATAAAGGATGAGGGAAATGTAAAAATCCTTTGAGATATGTCATAGTCACTTATACAATAATCAAGCTGATGATTTGGATGGAGGTAGCAAATGATTAGAAACTTTTGTCACTGTTTAAAAGATCTCTATGTGTGATTCTGTTGGATTTTATTAGAAGAACCTGGGCAAGTATCAGTGTGACAAAATGAAACTATAAGTTGTCTGTTCCACGGAAAAGTCTTTTACTGAAATAAGTATCAATATTCATAAACAAAAAGATCGTTTACCCATATTTGATTTAATACAAAAATAACTATTTGCCTTTTAATTTTTTTCCTGGCAACGTAGAGTATTATGAAATTATTCTTTTTATTTTTTGATTGTTTTGTTTCAAGGAACAAACTGGATAGGGAGAAAACTGGATAGGTGAAGCTGAAACAGAATATTTTTACTCTTTTATGAAACTTTCCCCAGTTGAGGAATTATCTAAACTAATGGTAGATTTGTTTGTTTTTTCTTTCTAGACAGATTGTCACATTTGTATAAATATACAAGGAAGAAGTGGGTAAGGTATAGCTGGAAAACATGAAGTAAAGAATTTTTTATATGAAACAGTTTTTCCCATTTTATATTCAGAAAAGTTCAGGATATGATAGTGATAAGCCTATATTTGCAGAATATAAGTAGTGTTCAACACTGACTATACATAACAATAAGATCATTGAGAGCATGTTTAATAAAGCTTTTCCTTCATGTAGCTATCAAGTTAAAATGTTGAAAGTAATGTTTGAAAAAGTTGTGCTTAAAATCAATCATTCACAATTTTTCATGGTGGAATATTTTCTGAGAAACTTGTTTTCATCAATAGAAATTACAAGAATAATTTCAATGTTCCCGACTAAGAGTGCATTAAGGTTGTAAAAATGATCAAACTCGTGAGCAGGCTGCAAACACTGCATGGGAGAATACTGGAATATAAATGTTCTGCACAAGGAGCTGAGAGGGAGCACGGCCAGGACAGCTGACACAAACTATCCAAAGGGATATTCCATATCATAGTATGGCATGCTCAGTATATCAGCTGTGGGGAGTTGGTCAGGAGGGGCTGATAAGGGCATCTGTCACTGGCCACTGAGCAATGGTATTGTGAATAAATTTTTCCACTGGGTTTTATTCTTCTTTCTCCTTTTCATTACTATTCTTTCACAATTCAATATTTTTCAGCCTTTTTTGACTAAACATAGCCTGTTCTAGCATTGGAAATGGGGATAGGAAAGGTTTTAGCAATTATTTAGAGTACTAATTTCTAGGCTCTTTTTTCACAAGAGTTGTTTTTTGAGAGGAGTCATATAGTTTTTATGACTGATTTTTACTCCTGTCTTTTAAAGACTAATTCATTTAATCCACCAAAGGTGTTCCCTACATTTTATAAACCTAAGTTTATTTGTCAGTGCATCATTAACCAATTTTTTGGTGTTTAACGGTGCTGACTTATAATCTTCCCCAAGCAAATATACAGACTGCTTGTTGAAGCTGGTATTTATGATAACCATTTGGTTGGAGCAGTAAAACAAATCAACGAAATAACATTTTCTCTATTATATCACAGAAAAAAACCAACCAACCAAAAAATACCCCACACAAAAACCCCAACCAAAAAAAGACAGACTGTGGTTAGAAACAGTCTGCACTTGAGAAATTAATTTAATTTTGTCTTAATCGGTGACATATGAAAAATTGATATGTCTATCTTAATGGGGATAGTAAAAATGCTACCATATATAAAAATGAAGGAGGCTAGGAAATTGTAACAGCTAAATCTTTTTAAAATAATTTTGTTTGAAGAATCTCACTTTTTTCTCAACCTAATTAAGTGAGATGAATCATTTATCATCATTGATTGTATCAACAATGCTTTCAAAATGATGGAATACCAGTACTAGATAGCTTGGGGAACATGTATCATCATCTCACCATTCTGGTTGAACATTAAAAAGTGAACAAGAGAATAGGAGAAATTAAACTTTAGATTTCCAAGGTCTTTACTCTCACACAAGGGGAATTAATTTCTATTTTATTCTACAAGGTCACAGAACTTTCTTACACATAGAATGTGTGCTGTTATGAAATACTGTCCTGGGGTGACATTATGATGCAAAATATGTAGTCCATTTAGTCTGCTCTGGAGGCTGCTTTTGGGGTCTTTAAACTGAGCCTGTGGGAGGGAAGAAAAACTGAGAGACTTTTGTTTTTAAAACAAAGTTGGTGTTCAAGGACAGACAGGCTACTGGGGATACACTCAGTGGCACTGGGGAGTGGAGTACACTCGCTTTCCAGCCTGCTCTCGACTCTTTTCTCCAGAGAGAGTTTTCCTGGGATTTTTTGAATTTTTTTTCCTCTTTTCTTCTTCTCTTTGGGATGGTTTCACAACATCAGAGCACACCGGGAGACCTTTCTCCCCAGGCCCCAGTGGGGCCTCCCCCCGGCAGCCCTGAGGAGGAGGATATAGACACTGACACCTACACCTACAGAAGGACTCTGAAACCTTTCCAGGTTTCTCTCCACAGCGAGAGATTTTATTATTTAGCATTATTATCCTTTTCTGTATGTTTTGTTAAATAAATAGTTTTTATCTCTTTCACTTTCCTCCAAGGAAAAATATTTTTTTTTTCCCGAACGTGGTAGTGGGACGGTGGTGGAAACCTGCTTTTCCCTCAGAGGATATTTTCTTCCAAATTTGGCCAAACTGGCACAAATACCTTTGTAATTTTAACCCTTGGGGATTAGAAATAAAATGATAGTTGAGTTAAAATGTTGATACCAGTATAACATTTTAAGTACTTATAGGACAATGTTTAATGAGCATACAGAAAAATACCTTATGAATTATCTTCTACTGTACTGCCAAGTTCAGATATCATTCATATTAGTCTTGGAGTTTAGAAACCAAATTCTTCTGGTACCAGTGGAGTTTGTGGTCTCATGCAAGAGGACATTGTTTTTTCTTGACCATCATAAAGTTGAATAATGTGGTTTTCCTTCTTGCTGAGAATGTTAAGGGGAACACTGTCATCATGTTACCTGTCACTACCAAATTCATGATCTCCATTAAAACAGATGAGAAAACTTGTAAATAATATTAGAATATCTCTCAATGATCATCTGTGTGCAGAAGTTTAAAAAGGCACATATACATTTTCTTGTAGACCATTTCAATATGAAGTTGTGAAAAACCCATCATGTTTTGGAAATCAAGCTTCTTACTAGTGAATATTATATAATCTGCACAAAAGCTTTAGTTTAGGTGGTTTTGGAATTAAAGGGTTGGAAATGAAGGATTGATGAGGAGAAAAAAAGGTTTTTGTAGAATTGTTTTCACTCAAGATGACTTTGCATGTGGGAGATGCTAAGAATATTCAGCCTGAAAAATTTCTCATTGTTTTCTTTCTGTCTTGAGAAGTGGAATTTCTGTAGAAGATAATAGAATGCTGCAAAAGAAGTAAAAAGCATTCTCCATAGGCCTAGGTCTCCTGGTGCAGGAGGAGGGGAAAAGAGAGAGGAGAAGCTCAGAGACTGTAAAATCACAGCCTTGCAAAGGAATGTGCATGTCCCAGGCCTGGTATCATATCAAAGCAGGAAATAGGCCTGCCACGTATGCTTTTTGTCCTTGTTCAGTTTGGGTTAACTTAACAGTGTAATGCACCTCTCTGCCAGTGAAATAATAGAATAAATCTTTTCATTCACACTTTAGCTGCAGATAGTGGCTGTCTTGGCATTACCTGCATATATTCACTTCACACAGGTAGTGCTTCATATTTCAGGAAACTCCAGCTCAAAAATAAATATTTTATTAAAAAGGTTGGTTGGGGTTTGGGTAGGTTTTGGTTTATTTTTTGGTTTTTTGTTGTTTTTCTTTTGTTTGTTTGGTGGGTTGGTTTGGTTTGGTTTGGTTGGATTTGTTTGTTTTTTATTTTCCAGAGGGTAAGACTTTTCTATTCCTTAAGCAAGACTTGTTTGGAGCATAGCTTTGTCATAAAAAGGACCAAGAAATTCTTCAATACCTTTTTGTATTGTATCTGCTCTGTTTGTGTCACGGCTGCACACTGCTTTGTACCTCTGCAGAAAGCTTCCTGTAGAGGCAGTGCTTGAAAGGTTAATGGCAGTTACTGCATTGCTAATCTATTCTTTAAACCACTGATTAGCATTGAAATTGATTCCCGGCTCCTGGTGGCTGAAATGACATTAATCTAGTCTCTCCTATTAAAAACGTTACACCTTTCCTATGTTACCAGGTGATAACACATCATTAATTTGATAGCTTCCATTGTTCTGTCCTTCACTGGAACACCTATAAATGTGAGCAGTGAGCAAAAATTTAATGTATTCATTCAGAAAGAAAAAATAAAGCAGTTTTTCATGAAGTACATTTGAAATGTGAAGGACAAGTATTATTTGTAACTGTCAAGTATCCAAAGGTATGGATACAGGCATTAAGTTGTGGCCAGACAGATACAACATTAATATAGTTATAAAACTTGCAAATGCAATCTACTGTGACAATGTTGAAAGCTGAGTGGACAGTACCCAATTTTCAACTACTGCTGCTCTCTCTCCCTATGACATTCAAATTGCAAACAAAATGGTAATTTCTTTTTTTATTCATCAGAACAAACAAAGTTGCACAATTCCACAATGAAAACACTGTACATCAAAGAACATGTATTCTTCAAATCTACTTTCAGTTTCCAAACACCAAGCCCCACCTTGCCTTTCCACAATTGGATTACATTCCCACAAGATGACATTTGTTTTGGGTATGTAAAATCTTGTGGCTTAGCTGTCTTGCCCAGAATCCTACTTGCATTATTAAATTAAATGGATTATAAAGCCAGAATCTATTCAGCAAGGCTTTCTTTTTCTGCCAATCCTGATTGGGATCAAAAGTAAAACCCTTACATAACAATTTATGCATGAATCTACAGCCTCATTTTTAAGCTGTAGAAAATAATCTACCCTTGATGGAAAGATAGGAAGTGATAAACATGTTATCGCTTTACAAATATTCACACCTGGCTTATGAATTTTCTGGCATAAGTTTTTAATCAAAAATTATCATAGAACGAGGAAGAAATTAACTTCACGCCATCATGAAAAAAATTCTGCTCTAGGGTTTTTCACTCTAGTGAACCAGCTGAAAAAAAATGATGATCTCAGTGATGTCACTGAGAGTATATTGCAAATATCTTATTCAAGAATTTTGCTAAGGCAGCTATGTGTTCACCTTGAAAATAAAATAAGAAATTAATAGAATTGCAGTTTTTGCAAACATTATTAATTTATGACAATACTTCTGACACATTGAAGGCTAAAAAATTAGAAGATATAGCATATTGAAATTTCAAACAAAGCAAAACTAAAAAAAATAATTAAAAAAAACATATTTATAATACTTACCTGCTTGTTATGAAAGACAGATGTAGTTTGTGCAAAAACACACAGAAAGAAAGTGAGCTGCAGGGTCAAGAGAGCTCTAGACATCTCTAAATAGCAACGATGTTATTTTTAAAAATAAGAAAAAGAGATCATAATTAATAGTGTTGAACCATAGCACTAACAAAGAAAATCACTAAGAGTTTTAAAAATACTTAGGGAGAATCAGGACTAAGCAAAGCCTTTAATTTAGAATGTGACATAACACAAATGTCACCAAAGGAGAAAGAAGTTATGAACTTTCTATGAACTTTCTTTCTTATGAATTACTATCCCAGGAAGATCTTGTTCTTCTAAAAAAGATATACAAATATAATTCACTTGAAAATTAGAAATCCCAGAAGGTGTACCAAGATAATTTGAATTTTGAAGGATAAGGCAAAGCTGTCCATAAAGGCGTTAAGACTGCAGGTAACTACAAAGTGTGGGCATATATGTTAAACATCATTCTGCACTCTATAAAGACAAATTTTCACAGATTTCACATGGTGAAAATATGTACGCAGAGAGTGGAAAATACATAGACATTTATGGAGAGGAAAACAGGGAAAGATGAATCTGAGAGATTCATCTGTACATATTATCTTTTTGATAGACTAAAATTTTTCTCCTGTTAATATCAAGAATCAAGAAGAAAGAGAGAAAAGTGCAAAATAATGTCTGTAGACAACTTAGCCATTTATATCATTAAAGGTTAAAAAAAAAAATAGCACAACAGAGTTAGAGAATAAGTCTATATGTAGCATTGACATTTTGTATTGAATGAAGTGGCAAATAAAAACTTTTGGAAGGAAAAGAAATGCTTCGAAAAATGTCTATTAATCCAGAAAACTGTCCTGGTGAAGAATGCATAATTAGTGATGCAGGGCTAGGTTACCCATCTGTCTAGTCCAGTTATTTGTCTCCATCAAGAGCTTGTGCCAGTTTTATTAGGAGAGCATGTGAAAAATATCCTGGATAATGCTTATAAAAGGTCTCATCTAAAGAAGGTTTCCATTCATTTAAAGGTCACAAGTATTTAGAACAAGCAGAATTCATGTTAATTCCAAATATACTTTTTTCAGGGGCTGCTTAGTTGGACACTGTGTTTTTAACTACTCTGGGTTATGTCTATGCATGCATACACTACTGGTCTCTTTGTGAAATCAACTTTCAAATATATTTAGATACATACTAATGACAGGTGTTTTTTCCACAAGCAAGTTGTGCTGATTACTCAATTAATTATTCATTGTTTTCTTTTGTCAGCTACCTTTCAATTTAGTTGATATTCTCTTCTTTTTGACTTGAAAGAAAATAATGCAATCTAGCTCTTTATGAGAGAATTATAATTTACTGTGTAGCTTTTCAAAATAATTCCTTTTCAGTGCTTTTATTGGATATTAGTTTGGGGTTTGTGCTGTTTATTTTTTTTTTTTTCTTCCAAACGTCTTTGAATATTCAGAACACACTTCATTGAACTTCTTCAGTTACTCCATTTATGAAAAACTTTTCATGTGAAAACATACTTGGGGAAAAAAATTGACATTTCGGAGTCAGAACATATTAAATCACATTCCCCAACTGAACAGATATAAATTCTGATTGAATTGGAAAATGCAGGGCTCCATTCCTATCAAATATTTACATTAAAACAAAATTCAAATTACACAGAAATCAAAATGAGTAAATGTTCAACAATAAAAAAAAAAACCAACCTGTATGTTAAAACTTCCTCAGATTAAAGACAAGAGAACTCTAAGTTTACCCAAAAATGTTGCTATTGTCATAGAACAGAAAACTCAAATTTTGAGATGGAAGACATGAGCAATGGACTTGATTAATGAAGGTGAACAATAAGGTGATCAAATAGAATATAGTAGAAATATACTGTTTCAATAATAATTTTAATCATACAGAATTAATATTAAATCCAGAGACACATTTTTGAGCTATAAAATGAAGAAAAAATGCAGTGTCTTAGCAATTTAGATTTCTAATTTCTGATAAGAGATTTTTGAGATACCTCTGAAAAATATTTTGTACTGCTTTTTCCTCTCTTTCCATTTCTATGGAGAGAAGATATATAAGCAAGCAGACAGACGAAGAAATAAAATTTCTTAGCAGATGGCGGCTGAGATGTCAGATAAAGTAATGACCTGTTTCTAAACAGCTGAGGAAGAGGTGATATCTCTGGGGGTTTCTCTAAAACCTCTAGGCAGATGGTGTCCATTGTCACCCGCAGCTGAGGTGTTACAGTAGTATTATATCATCACAAATTTATAGCTGAAACAGTAGTTATGCACCATCTCTACTCTTTTTAGTGATTCTGTGAAGAATAGAATAAAATAAACTCACTGTGGATTCAGCCATATTATGTTTTGCTCTTAATATCTGATACTAGAAGTATCAGATATATTTGCTTTCTAATCTTCAAATTTGCGGTAAATATTAAAATTCATGCAGATTTGTTAGAATCATAGAATATTCTGAGTCAGGAGAGAACTACAAGGAACCTGAAGTCCAACTCCTGTCCCTGCACAGGGCACACAAAGAGTCACACCCTGCTCCTGAGAGCATTTTTCAAACACTTCTTGAACTCTGCCAGGCTGGTGCTGTGACCAAATCCCTGGGGCAAACACGCTCTGGCTGAAGAATCTTTTCCTGATAATTAATCTAAACCTCCCCCAACTCAGCTTCATGCCTTTTCTTTGAGTCCTGACACTGGTCATGATAGAGAAGAGATCAGTGCCTGCCCCTCCTCTTTCCCTCATGGGGAAGTTGCAGACTGCAATGAGATCTCCCCTCAGTCTCCTCCAGGCTGAACAGACCAAGGGTCATCAGCCACTCCTCATGTGGCTTCCCCTCAAGGCCCTTCACCATCTTTGTTGCTCTCCTTTGGACACTCTCTAATAGTTTAATGTCTGTTTCATGTTGTGGCACCCAGACCTGCGCCCAGCCCTCTAGGTGAGGCTGCTCCAGTGCAGAGCAGGACAATCCCCTCCCTTGCCCAGCTGGTGCTGCTGTGCCTGATGCCCCCGAGGACACCCCAGGTTGGCCCTCCTGGCTGCCAGGGCCCTGCTGGCTCATGTCCAGCTTGCCATCGACCAGGACCCCCAGGTTCCTCTCCACAGTGCTACTCTTCAGCCTCTCATTCCCTAAATTAGTTGCACAATGAAAGATATAGAATTTATAGAGAAGTAAAATAAATAAATAAATAAATTAAATACCAACTATTAGACCAAATAACTTTAACTGAACATGACTGTGAATTTTTTGGCAAGTATATTATCTAAAATCCATTTTTTTCGTTTTTATTTATAAAGCATGCACTGTTACTGAAACACAGCTTAAAAAGTTAGAACAAGCATATGAAAACTGCCTTTTCTACCCTTGGATGCAAATTTATCATCTGTTTTGGTAGTTTGAGATCAAAAAGTTCTTACTTAGAAATTTCAGAATAACACTATTGCATGTTAAGTAATGAGCACCTATAAAAGACAGACTTAATAATCCTCAGCTCTCTTTAAGAAAGTTCCCATTTTCTGATTTGCTAAATAGTCTCTGATGTTGCTGGTCTAGCACATACATGTAACTTTACCATATTCTAGACTTTTGAATAATAGCGTCCTGAATACAGAAATGGACACAGCTGAAGCAATAAAATATTCAAACTTCTCCATTAGGAGAAACCTTACAAAATTGTACAAAAGATATAATTCCTTGATTCTGTTTCAGATGTTAGTGGCAGGAAGGGGATTTTGACTGACTGATTTTTTTTTTTTTTTTTTTGTGGATGGCTCAAGACATTCATAACTTTACTGGAAAAAAGAATTAAAAATAAAGAAAGCCCTTTCCCTATGCAAACATAATATGGATATTGTGGCAGCTCCATGCTATAAATGTCAAGAATTTAACAACTTATTTAAGTTCTATGTAGTAATTCTAAGAAAAAAATAATGTATCAATGTGGTAGTGATGAAACATCCTATTTTTCCCCCTTTTTATCTTGCCCTTGGCATTTCATTTAAAACATTATTATTTACTTGGTATTACCTGCATAAATGAGCAGTGAAATCTCTGGAGTTGTGACAGCTTTGAACAGAATCTAAATTAGTTCACACTTGGAACAAGATGTAGAAGACGCTGCGAAGTTTCTTGAGCTTGTCAAAAGGAGATGGAATGTATTTCAAACTCTGAACTCAGTGGCATTATGCCTTCATTAAAAACATAAAGAGCTTTTGTGTACTTGGACACATGTATCTCACATCATTTTTTTTGTTTGGCTTTGCTTTTGTTGTTTTTGTTGTTGATAGTGTAGTAACAGGGTCAGTCAATAGCAATCTGGAAAGACTGCCAAGGTCATCCACTTAAGAACAGCTGAGTGTTAAGAATATCTTAATTCCCATAAAATAGATTTGAAATCATGGTCTGTGTCCCTACTGACAGAACTACCCATGATCAAGTGCAGAAGTAGAATTTTCTGCACCCAGGGAGGCTTTGAAATAAAAAGACACAAAGAGGCATGAGGGGCATAATGTTCTGTATTAAAAATCTCAATATATACAGACAAGTATTTCCTTGGACCTTGACATAAATACAAAAGCTCTGAGTATTCTACAATAGATACTGAGTGTTCAGTCATATAAGGAATATTTTTATTTCTGTCCTTATTCAACCACATCTGGCACAAAGTCTGATGTTGCATAAAAACATGGTGCATGGCATTACCTGCTAAGCATTGATTGCCATAACAACATAAATTACAAGGTAATTCTTGATCTTGTATTAAATAAAAGCAGTGTTAACACAAGTATCCTTAGCAATAAAAACTAAATTGTTCAACCGCTTTATTGATCAACATAATAGTATTTGTGTAATATAAGACATGTAACTCCATGTTTTTTCTCAATAAAATAAATAACCTGACTGTTTACTGGACTGGGTCAGAGATTGTCAAAGAGTACAGCTGCTGAGAGAGAAATAAAATAGATTTTCTACCTAGGGGCTGTTTCATTATGCCAGACAACACTTTGTATTGATCCCTCTCTATTTATTTCTAATTCTGTTGTCCCTGATTGAGCAGAGCTCTAAATCTTGTGCTGGCTTACATGCTGTTAGGATGCAGCATTGTAACGTGAAGTGCAAGGCAGCACTGTTCTCATTTTAAGTTGTAATTTAGTCTGATTTGAAACAAATTAGGCTTTCTAAAATAGCATTTTAGTACAGAGAGGCAATATGTTTCATAAGTTTTCCATAGCACACATAGAAATTTCTTAGAACTCAGTGAATATGTTTTTGTTAGTTTTGCAAGATTTCTGGAAATTGCCTAAATTTTTTTTTTGCTTTAATTGGCAATTCATATCAAAATTTCTCACTTTTTATAGCAATGCAAAAACTAATTCACATCATTTCATATTTTTATTAAGTGACAGAGAAAAGAGAAGTGTTGAGTTTTTCATGTTTTTCTTGATTTTAAATATATTCTCACTTGGTTTACCAGAATGCTTTTGGCTCCTAGTTTTGTACATCACAACTCCATTACCTTAAAAAGAGTCTTCAAGGTAAGAGCAAGAATGGAGAAGTTGGTTCCTGATCAGTAAAGACAAATTGGCAAAAAATCAAATTGCATGATAATTATATGGAGTATTTAAGCATATGTCCAAAAAAAAAGAATATATTACTAATTGTAAAGAACTGTATTTTTCCTTAAATGCCATCAGGTTTACATCCAGTCTTGGCAAATACATTCCTAATGTACTCATGCAATATATTTGGCTACATAAATGAAAAAAAATGTGAGCATTTGTTAAAGTGCTATAGATTTCTAAAAGGAGAAAAGAAAAGCTAAGGAGGGGGAAAAATAGTGTAAAGTATATAATTTCCAATCTAATAAGCCTCACTCTTTTCATTACAGATGACACAGATGATCACCCTGGGACTAAAAGTCTGATAGCTAGTATTTTATGAAGTTAGTTGGCTTTTTTTGAACATTTCATCCAAGCTGACAAAAATACATACTTGTCAGGGGGAATAGAAAAACCAGCAGAAAATATCCTCAAAGATCTGTGTTAATCATTTTAAACAAATTTAATGGTAATATGTTTATTTACATCCTTCCATGCATCTACTTAACGTCTTTTTCTTTAGGGAGATGTATTATAAAAAAGAAAAGTGAGCTTACCTTGTTAGATTATTTTAATTAGTTTTTTAACTGCAGAGTTTATATTTTTAGGCTTTTAACTTTATTTGCCAGTCATAGTCTCAATTTTTTCAATCACATAAAGACAATGCTGAAAGAAGTTAGTCTCTTAGCAGATAAAAGTTTAAAAAAGTCTACAGACTTAACAGGTTTTGTCTTCTCCATCTGTTGGTATAGTTTAATTGTGGATGACTAAATAAATTGCTTTTGCAAAAGAGAAGTCATGTTATAAAAAATATTATCTAGCTTTATGTACTGTTATTCACATACTGGTAAGAAATGCAAAATTTTTTTTAAATTTCAGCTGACCAAATTGTAAGACTCTGAACTGCATATTTGGATATTTTTATGTAGCCCAGTTAGCTATCCTTAGAAGAAAAAGATTTCTGATCTTGTATGAAATTGGGCCAGGGGCAATTTACTTTCCTAGCTGTCCCCATCTTACCACATTTCTGTTGAAAGATTAGACAGGGAGCTGATTCAGATCTGCCCATCCATGCCCATCCATGCCCATGGAATGTGAAGTGTCATGGCTCAGAAAGGAACTGCCTGACATGGCCTGAGCCAAGTTTGTGCACAGGCTGCCTGTTAACACTCTTTTTTTTCATATACTGCTAGCTGTAGTAAAAGGAGATTTTAAAAAAATCTTTACTTTGACCTTAATTGGAATATATTTCTTACCTTAAACCAGCAAAAATAGTAACAACCTAACTTCATTCAAACTGATAAAAATTAAACCCTAAATTTATTCTAATGAAGCACTCTCTAGGGCTTTCATTTTGACAATACATTGTAGGCTGAAATCCACTAAATCCTTCCTTTGAAAAGGGGTATCATTTCAGGTATAAAATTCCCATCTGTACACAGTGATGTTGCTGTTAGCACCTTAAAGATATGTGTGACTCTTTTTATTCAATGATCTCTAAAAAAAAATCCAGGATTTGATAGCTGAGAATCTTTCTATATTTTATCATAACTTTGAAGGCCATTCAGTTACACTTTACAACTCAAGCACAAGATATTCTGAAAAAATTTCTGGACTGTAGAGTCTCAACTAAGAGACTAGGAGTGAAACTCACTAATTCGGGGAGGTTTGCCACTGTGGCTAACAATCATCATCACATAATCCAAAGTTTCTGGTGGAGTAGAAAAAATAATGTAAAGGAAACTAAAGAACTATGAAAAATGCCAGCATTTTAAAGTTGTGAGTGAACAGACACTCTTGGTTCAGGTGATATTGTTCTATAAATTTTATTTGGTTGGTCTTATTGGAGGCATGGTGTTTCATCTCTTCCCCAGAAGCAGTGAGCTTAGCCCAAACTCTTTAACATATATTTTGCACCTTTTGAACTCAATTCAGCTTTAGCTTTGGTTTGTATATTGACTATCAAGCCCAGAAATTTCATTAAATATTGTCTTCACAAAAGAAAAGAATCATGGGATATCTAAGAAATGCCTATTGGAGAAATAGGATGGTCAGACTATGAGTTGCAGGGTGTCACTTAAACAAGGAACAACCATTTGATATCAGCAGACAACAGGAAGAAAAAAATTAAGAGATACATTATTTTTTTCCTGTTCCATTTTCTATTATTCCTGTGCTTCTCTTTTTTACCTGTGCCATTCTTAAATGCCATTTGTATCTGTATTTTCATACCTTTGTGTAGCTGGGGAAATGAAGTCCATCTTTGTCATATTTTGAAAACTAAATGTTGTTTTGGAATGTGGAGTTGAGATTTAATACTAGTAAAGTTTTTTGAAGGCATCACAAAATTTTTGAAAGAAAGGTGCAATTCCACCAACACTGATATGTTCCTGTGGAATTCATGGCTCATGACAACTATGCAGAGCTGTGGCTGCACATATGTTCCATAAAAACGTCTATTAACTATGAGATACTGCTTTGTACCACCTGTTTCCAGGTTACTCTGCAGCTATTAATGCAGAGTAAGGTTACCTTGGGGAAGGTGAGTTATGTTACTAGACTCTGATCTTTGGATTCTGAGAAAGATTTGAACCATTTTACACACAGACTGAAGTTAATAAGAATTTTGCCATAAGAGTTGGTGGGACAAGTTTTTGTTCCACCCCAGTACACACCACAAGGTACACTGCCAGCATAAATGTTTCCTCTTTATGCTGGTGAAATATTTTCCCACATTTGATCTGAAATCATATTTTTTTTTTTTTGTTTCCTTTTCCTTCCTGACCTCATTTTTCCATGCAAATATATATAACACACAAGTACATAAAGTCTACGAATCTTTTCCTTCTTTTTCTAAAAATGTCTCATTTTGGCCATTGCTATCATGCACATGATTGCACAGCAAATACCTAAGCCTGTTTTAGTTTAATTTTCCCCAATTCCTCTGAAAACAACCAGGAGATTTAAGTCTGTGTTTAAAATACAGCATAGCAAAATTTTGATGTGTAAAAGGCAATGAAACCAATCACAGATCTGGGCCAGTGTAACTCTGTAGCAGCCCACAAGCAATTAGATTCTTTTTTTCTCAATAGGGTTGACACATATAAATGACATTGCTATTTTTTTTTTTTTAATTCCTTACTTTTTCTCTAAGGAATTAGTCTGAGAAAATTTAGATACATCTAAAAATCTTAGACATGAAAGACAAACACCACTATCTTCTTTGTGTGTATTACCTGGAATTTACTGTCTCTTAAACTTCTTTGATCAGGGTGAAAATGGAATGAAATTGTCAAAATCTTCCTTCCCAGTAGAGAAGTTAAAATGTAGAGATAATTTATGATCTTAGTTTATGAGACTATGCTGGTTTTTCACCTAGGAAAAGGAGCATCACAAAAATAACATTTAAACTTTACGCTGGAAAAATTTACTGAGGTTAACAATAATGTGCCAGCTTGGGAAGAGTGGGATAATCACAGAAGTGGAATAATTTATGAAAGAATGTAATGAATTTTCTGTTACTGCAGTTCCTAAGAGAAATTAAATGCTGTTTGAAAGAACGCGGTCATTTTTTGCAGAGAACACAGCCTTATGTAATTTTTTCTTCAACTGTAATTCCTTGTCACATTATGCAATAGGTCAAACCAAATTATCATAAAAGTTCTACCTTATTTCTAAATCTGGGAAAGATGCCACAAATAAAATTATTCTACCAATAAACTCCTACATTCCTTAGGAATTTACATTCCAGTAAATTCTGTGCATGTAATATAAGCAGACTACTTATGCACAAACCCCAGAAGTACTTGAGCTCTATCCTTTCAGGGGTACTAACAGCAGCATCCTAAGAACACATTCCTTGGTTAAATATGCTCCATTTTGTACTTTGAATTGTATAGAAATTTATACTATATAATATTAATTTGTCTTCATTTTTCTTTCTTATTAAAGAAAAATTCCTACTGCTCTCTGAGAGTGTTTCTTCATGGAAGAGAAATAATTTAATATAGTAAAAAATCACTTTTATTCAGCTGTCTTAAATGTTACTATTTTGAATATGGATCCTCAAATCTTTTACTCTGTTGCATGTAGTTTTCAGCTACAGATTTCTTGGAAAATTTGTAAGAAACTTTACATCATGATCATAAAGGGATTTTTAAAAGAAAATAATTTAAATATGCAACCCTTTAAACGTCTTGTGATGTGAAAGGGAAAATTTTGAAGAAATCTTCAATGTCACTTCTATCTCCATGTGCACCTCATTGAAAAATTGTGACGTAAAAAATTGATTGGCCCAATAGAATTGAAGTTACTAAATTTCATGAGTTCTGTGACCAGTATTCATATATCTTGACCATGCCATTTTTGTCCAATGTATAAAAAGATGTATAAACTCGTTGCATTCTTCCAAGTAGAAATAGATGGTGTAAGAACAACACAGGATAATTAAAGAGTACAGACCAAAGAAGAGAAGGGGATTGCTTTCATGTTTTAGTAAACGAATATAGCCTTGCTATCAGTGATGAGACATTATTCCTGGTAACCAAATTCAACTAGTCTTTGAATTCAATGTCCTATTCACCATTTCTGTGTTTTACTTACATGTGCAACTTGTTTTTAAATAAGAAATTATGGCCAGCATGATTCCTCACAGCCTCAGTGGCATCCATGAAAGAGTATGACAAATGTCAAAGGAATTTCAGCACTTAGATATTCTTAATATTGACAAGAAGGTGATGCTTACTCCATGGAGAAATAATACACATAGAGCTGGAATTAATGAAAGATTTAATTCTAAATCCAAACAAGTTTCCTAATGTTAAGCTTTTCTCAGAAGACTACCAACAAACACAAAGATTATTGAATGTGTCAGGTTTTTCAGAGATAAAATACTGATTTTATTAAAATGTAATATTTCTAGTGACTTTTTGTGGCCTATTTTTAAACTGCCTTAGTGCTGTTTGTTTCATAATTTTGGGGGCTTTGCTTTTATAAAGATATTTCTATGCCCAGTATCAGTAACATGATCAGTAATATGACTAGAATCTGGGTCAACCTATAAATGAGATGAATGCTTTTAAAGATTTTAAAATTGCTCTAGCTGAATTAGGTATGTGGGAGGTATTAGAGATTACATAATCTTGCATAGCCAATAGAGTCAAAATACAACTCTAGTGTCAAACTTTGTATATATGGGTTTCATTTTAAAGGTGTTCATTTAATACTGTTTTTTTTTTATTCTACTACTTTTGAATAAAGGAGGAAAGAGTACTCTTGACAAGAATTTAGGAACTATTTATAAGACATATTGAATTTCTGAATCATATCCCAATCCCAAAGCACCTCTGAAATCTATAAATACAACCAGTGTTACCTCATGGGTTTTTTCTACTGTAAGTCTAAATGTTGTACCTCACTTAAATATGTATGGAACCTGACCATAAATCATGGCATTTGAGAAAATGCCACTTAGAGTTCTGTAAATAGCCTATAATGGTTTTGTGAAGGGGGTATGATATTTTAGGTTTTCCTTATGAAATCTCCAAATTACTACTATCTTTACCTTTCAGCTACATATATATTGATATATTTATTACTTATTAAAAGATAACCACAAGTAAAGATACATATATAAAACTATATATGTATTTGAAGTTTTTGTTAGAAGAAATGTATATCACTTGGAAAATTTAATTTTATTGGAAGCTTTCCTTCCAGTATTGACACTGCAAAGCAAAAGAGAAACATCCTCCAGTTTTATCCTCAGGGACTCTTATCTATTTAAGACTGGCTAACGCAGAAAAATTCCTGAGTAAGCATGACAAAATATATTGGTTTTAATCTCCCAAACACCACTAAAGCTATATAAAAAGATTATTATTTTATAAGCTTCTTTTAATACTGTATCAATATTGATCTTACCATGTAATTATAGATGATTCCCTTACCTTGTTTTCCTGGGATGGAATGGAACTGCTTCAGAATTAAATATAAGTAGTTTAAAAATTGTTTCACTAGAATTGAGTGCACCAGAATAAACCATGACTTCCGATTTTTTTCAGCTCAAAGCTTTTCATGTCCTCCAACCATAGTCAAAATGAAAACCTAATTTATTTTCTCTAAGTGAAAAGCAAGGACCAGGGTCAATAAAATTGCTTTCCAACATAGTCACATACACTGCATAAAAACAGGCAAAAGGACTTGAATGATTATATTTGCATTTAATTACTATTTGGCAGCCTAGCTAACTCTCTGATGTCTGGCACATGGATAATGCCAGATCTCCACTTCCAGAATGGGAAACTGGTTCAGTTGAGGTGATTTTCTAGAACTCCAAGTCACAGGCAATGCCATACTGTTGAAATGCAGTCAAACCTGCATCTTCTTTCTGGAAATCTGCCATCCTATTCTGATCTGTCCCCAGAAGTTATCATCCTCCTCCTGCTGGTGGATTGTAATGTATTAGAATAGTATCCCACATAACCATGGGCTGGAGTGCACATCCTTGGAGGATAAGACAAAATATTATATTACATGACAATTTCAAAAGATGGAGTAAGACTATCAAGAGTAAAGTGTGTGATGGCGGGGGGGAGGGGGGGGGTTGTGACAATCCTTGTTTTCCAGGCCTTTGCTGCAAGACAAAAATGTCAGAAATATCAACCTGTCAAAGATAGGAGGAAAAAGATCTAAAGAAAAACACACCTTCAAAATTTGGCCTCTTATGAAGCATTGATATCAGTGCCCCAGGACCCTACGACTGTTTCATGGGCTTCACTAATATGAGGTGCTGTTCCTCACAGCTTCAGGAAGCCCTGAAGCTTCCTGTATACCAAGCACACAGATACACATGAACACAGAGCTCAGCAAGAATCTATCAAAAATAACTATTATATTCTGATATCAGATAATTTTTATATCTGCAATTAAACTAATGGAATTCTTACTAAATAAATATTAAACATTATAGAAATACAGTTCTGTACAAATAAAAGAGAAGGTTGTGAGCTCTTCATGCTGATGTCTTCAAATTGGTAAAACATTATTTTACATTGTCATGTGCTTAAGTGAAAGAAGAAACCAAAATAAATCACACAGATATTTTGTTCAGAAATTATTTTGTTTTATTTACTTTTTACCAGAAGAGTCATATTTACTTTTTCTTTTTTTTGTTAAGTGAAATGTTGGACAAGATTAATTCTAAAATAAATCTATAAATAACTTTTGCAATACACTTTTTGCTCTTCTGATATCTCACAGTAATGGAGTAGATATTGAGTATACTGTAATTGCATTCATGGAAATGTCAGACTTTCCAAATTTTGATTACTCATAGCAAAAGAAGAGTTTTTTCCCCTTGCAAATACTAATTTCCATGCACATTTCAGCAGAAAAAAATCTCACATATTTGTTGAGAGAATAATTTTGGCCCATTCTTTGTTTGTTTTTACACACACTATCAATTGCTATAATAAATGCTCCATCATTCTACTAAGTTTTCAAGCATGTACTGTGTAATTACACATCAAGGTAATTTTTAACTCATTATTAAGTCAATGTACTGGTCCTATATTAATAGGTATTTTCACTTGGAGTAATTTCAAAAGAAAATGCAGGCATTTCATTCTTCAATAAGAATGATCAAAATTTCAAGCTCTGGGAAAAACAATGCCTCCCAAATGCTGGTGGCACTTTAGTGAATTCCATTATTAAATATTAATATTAGGTATTAGGTGTTTTAAGAGGGACAAGTAAAAGCATTCAAATTAGGAAACTTTTAAAGTAAGGTTATTTGCTTTTGCCTCTATATACAGTAACATGTATGGCACTGGCCAGGAGCTAGGAGCTCATATGGTTAGTTCCACAAAAATTAAGAGAAATGTAAACTCAGACTTTATATAAGTAGCCAAAATGACATATCTTTAAACCTAGACATCATCCCTTGATTATATCTATAATCTTCTATGAACAGGTAAAAATGTGACATGTGAAATAAACAAATATAAAAAACCTACCTGAAACATCCATAAAAATATCTATGATTACTGACTAATTGATTATTTGAATTATTGAATTGATTACTGAATTGATTATTATTGATTAATAATCAATTATTGAATTGATTATTATTTCACTGATTATCGAAAATTTGTTATAGGCAAGTAATACTAAAGCACAGAAAAGTTGGAGGGAAAAAAGCCTTATTTATGCAGTACTAAAAAACAACTCAGAGCTTTCCTCAAGTGAAAAATTATTCAAAATCAAATGTTTCATGATCTAAAAAAATTCTTTCTACCTCCTTTAAGATATCTTGAGCATGGAAAAAATCAGACCTAACATCAAACTCAAAGAAGATATATTTGTGAAAATCAGTTTGCAGCTGGTAGCTGAAGGAGGAACACGTTCTAGGAAAGGACTGCACTTTGCAGTTCTTTATCATTACTCAGGAAATAGGCAGCTCAGTTTTTTAGAGAGTCTATTGAAGACACTTTCATTTGTCCTGAGCAACTCTGTATAAAACCAAATTACAGAAACTTGTCTGCTGTTCTGATATGCAGAAGAAATTTAGGAGTCAGTACAGTTCATTTTCAGTCCCAAGTCTGAGCAGAGGAGATGCTGAAGACTGTGGATGTAGATGTCTGTTGGAAATTTGAAATTCATAAACTGTTGTTCTCAATCTAATTAAAAAAGGGGTTTTTTTTAAATTGGAAAAATCTTCGTTTAAGATTCTTACGCTAGTCTTTTTTTCATTGTAAAATTGCTATAATATCTCTGTGTTCCCCTTTGTCTCATTTTCTGCTATTTGCTTTAAACATATTCTAGAATACACATATTTCCCTAAAATATATTTTGCTTCTGATGGAACCTAACAAATTGAGAAATGAATTCTCAGGAAACTTTTCTGTTTAGCAGCAGAATGAAAAGCCATTTCCAGCATATGCAAACACCTCAAAAGATGAGGGCAACTTTCAAAAGTAATCTTTTACACAGTCTCCAAATCTCAGCCCCGCCTGTATATTTTTCTGCAGGTTAGGATAAATGAAAAGGAATTTGAACAGCAGGATTTGCCTGACAAAATTCATCTGGGATTTTTTTGGTCGATGATGAATATGTGTGCATAAAAGCATACTGGAACTGCCTATGCAGTACTACCTTACTCCTAAGCCTTCAAAGGATGTTTTTCATACATTGAGCTTCCACTTCTGTGGTTGTGCAGAAAATGTGATACCAAATTATTTTTTCAGAATATTTAAAATGTAAAATAGTGGATCCATTCTTTCCTTCCAGCAAGTTTTAAAGAAAGTAACCAAAATTGTCACATGCTGTCCCTTTACACAAGGAAAACATCTGCAGGCTTTGCTGGGTTTTGGGTTTTTTTTCTGTATGAATTATAGTTCACCAATTGAATTCTACCCTATAGAGATAGAAACGAAGACACCAGCAATCCACTGTTAAACAACTACCTCTCAAACATTAGGCCCTTAAAAATTTGTATTTCTTATCTAACTAGTCAACTTAGTCTATTTTCATGGACTTGCAGGAGTTCTGCCTAGATTTAGACATCAAGTTCACAAGCAGAATACTAATGAACCCTTGGTTTCTGTAGATCTACAGTCTTCTACTAAGAGCCTTCTCTAATTTACCAGTACCTGGAGTTTTGGTAGAAAAAAAATATCTCTGGGATTACATCATTTTAATATTCGGTGGGGACCATTTACAACAAAACAAGTGTAATGAATTAGCAGGAAAGGAATGAAGAATAATATAAATACAGAAAATAACTGTGTCAGTCTATGGTTTACCCCTACCTTAAACACTGTGTGCAGTTCTGGTCCCTTTATTTCAAGAAGGCACCTTATTTCAAAAATGACACTTGAAAAGACCTAGACAGCATCAACGTAAATGGTGAAAAGTGTGAAAAAACTTCCGACAGTGAATAAGAAATTTAGAATTCTTCTGATTGTCAAAGATAGAACTGCAGATGTCCATTCTAACTTATATTATTCTGTCATTCTAAAATATGATAAAGAATAAATCCCAATGGGGGTAATAGTTTCAACATTTCTTCTTTCACCAAGATGACCAGTTTTCCTTGAATCTGCAAAGCCTTCAAATCTTTGATGTGTTTTATTTCACTACACCTGCTTTTCAACACATCAGTGAAATTTTGGCTAAAAGTTGTGTAAGCATAGTTGACAAAACTCACAGATGGACAGATGTATGGCAGTGTTTAAAATAAACAGGACAGTAAGAGGTTTTTTTACTTCAACTACAATCTACTCTTGAAATTACAAAAATGCCGAAAACCATTGTCACCCTTGTGAGCCGCTGGAGGGAAGAGATGTTTAGAAACTGACAAATTCCATGTCTGAAACAGCACAGTAGATTATCATGCTTCTATAATGAGTAAATATTTTAAAATTCTCTGCATGCGCTTCTTTTCTTACATTTCTAAAGTCAGCAATTCAGTTTGTGTAAGAAGGATTAGAGAATTAGGTTAACTCCAGAATTATTTCCTACTGGTTAGATTAACTTAATTCATTTCAGACAGCATGCTTTAGATGCTGATTTGCTTGCCTGACTAGGAATGTGAGCTCAATGACTTAAAGACGCAGTTAGGTAAATACAATTTTAATCTCATCTCATCAACAACTACTCTATTCCCAGGCTTCTTCATATAAAATCTCTTGACTACAGTATTTTCCCTTGAGGCAGTGTGGCAGGGTCTCTTTTTCTTGGAAATATTTATTCTCTACACAAACGGAAGACTCCTGTTTTAGTTTCCAAAATGTTTGCATCCCTATTTCTTTCACATTTGCCTGTTATCTAAGGTTTTTCATGTCCCTTCTATTCAAGCTATTTAAGTTTCTTATCATGTGGTGTTCAGTCTTTCATTGTTAAGAGGTGGTAGTGAGCCTACAACTCCGGGTACATCTGTGGGGACTTTGGAGGATTGGAAGGTGTCAAGTTTTCTTGTCCTTTTAAAAGAATCATGTACCCTAAAGCTCTAATAAAACCTCCAGGTATCTCATCTCTCTCACTGCCACTAATTAAGATCTATAACCACCTACTATGGCTGCTTGACCATTGCAAGAATATACTGGAAAAGAAAAGAAATGCAAAGCCTGTTCTTCAAGAACTCTAGGATTTCAAAAGTATTCTCTATGGAGAAAATATCCCATAATTAATTTTTTAAAACATCCATATAGCTTTTCTTGTATCAATACCTTAATGACTTCTTTGCCTCAGTCTTTAAAAAATGACTATCCTTACGGCAACCTGCCCCTGAGCCTGCAGACAGGGACCTCCCCTGTAATCCTGGAGGAAGTAATTAGTGACCTTCTGAGCCATTCATATATTCACAAACCCAAGGCTTGGATGGGATTCAGTGAGGGTACTGAAGGAGATGGAGGAATAGCTTGCCAAGCCACTCTCTATCATTTAACATCAATTCTGGTTAACTGAGGAGGTCCCGAATGACTGGAGGTTGGCCAATGTGACGTCAAAGAGGGTCACAAGGAGGATCTCTACAACTACAAGCCTTTCAAGTCCGACTTCAGTGCCAAGGAACATTATGAAACAGATCATCTTGAGAGCCATTACATGGCATATACAGGGCAACCAGGGGATCAGGCCCAGCCAGCATGGCAGGTTCTGCTTGACAAACTTGATCTCCTTTTATGACCATGTGACCCACCTGATGGATGAGGAAAAGTCTGTGGATGTTGTCTACCAGGAAAATAAAGCCTTTGATACAGTTTCCCACAACATTATCCTGGAAAAGCTGGGAGCCCATGGCTTAGACAGGTGAAACCCTTGCTGGGTTAAAAACTGGCTGGATGACCAGGCCCAGAGAGCAGCAGTGAATGGTTGTGCATCCAGTTAGTGGACAGTCACTGGTGGGATTCCTGAAGGCTCAGTATTGGGTCCAGCTCTCTTTAATATATCTGTTGATGGTCTGCCCCTTATTCCTCCTCAGCAGAGAGGAGGCTGTGTTTGCACAAGTTGGGAGGGGACACAAATGGGACAGGTGGCCCCAGCTGACCAAAGGGATATTCCAGATCATATGACATCATGCTCAACATATAAAGAAAGGGGAAGAAGAAGGAAGAAAGGCAGACAGACAGACATTGGGAGTGACAACATTTGTCTTCCCAAGCAACAGTTAGGCATGATGGGGCCCTGCTCTCCTGGAGATGGCTAATGACCTGTCTGCACATGGGAAGAGGTAAAAGAATTCCTTGTCTTACTTTGTTGGCATATGTAGCTTTTGTTTTCCCTAATAAACTGTCTTTACCTCAATCCAGGAATTTTCCATCTTTTACCCTCCTGATTCTCTCCTTGATCATGCTGGTGGAGGAGTGGGTGAGAGGTTGCGTGGGGTTTCGTTGTTGGCTGGTGCTAAACCATGACACAAAATTAGTCATCATGCTCATTTTTATAATTCATTTAATTACATTGACAGTATTATATGTAATTTTTTGCCCTTCACCCTGGTTGAAGCATTATATTGATGACAAGAAAATAACTTTTGCTCATAAACCAGGACTTACCAAAATTAAACAAATTCAGAACCTAAATAATCCACAGAAAGAAATCAGTTGGCAATGTGAACATGAAAAGAGAGGAAGAGATTGTCTCTTGCATTTACTTCCAGCTTCATAATCAGTTTTTCAAAATACAACATAGTCTGACAACATTAATTCTAGAACTAGTATTAAATTTTACATTAACATTACCTCTAGAGGGAGAACAAAAACTGTAATTCTTCCTATCTATGATGAAATCATTAGTCAAATAACTCCCTCCTACAGGTACGCTAGGAAAATGCATATAAATATACATCCATATATATATATATATATCCATAGGATTTACTCATCTTTCAGAACTTTTAACTTTAAATTCATATTCAATGTGAAACAATAAGAATTGGCCTGTAAAGTATTAGTATTCTTGGGTTTTCCCCCTCCCTAAATACACTTCAAAATAAACTAATCTTGCCATTAAAACAGGTGAGATTGTATTTATGTTATCACACAGAGTAGAGTTAAACAGAAAATACAATAATGTTCTTGTTTTGCCTTTTTTTGGACAATTTAACACCCATGAAATAAAACAAGGTTAAAATAAAAAATAACTAAGAACAAAGTATGTATTCCCTTTTTGCAGGTTACCAGCCTTTGCTAGGACAAGTAATAGATTTTAAGTGCTAGTAAATTGAAAAAGAGGATTTATTCTTAGTTGACTGATGGAAACAAGTATTGGATGGGGCATAAAATGAAAAGCCTTACCAGATCCTTTGATTTATCATTCATTGAAGAAACATAGCTTGTTATTCTTCTGATGCAAACTGCTGAGAGGTAATTTAAATTAGTCTGGTTTAGAATCCTCAAAATGCAATTCAGCATGCATTTAAGAGTAATTAAATGGTTCTTTGTTAAACTTATAGCTGGCTACTTAAAAATTGGTGTTATGTGAGCCCATTCAGACAAAGCACAATGAAAAAAATTAGTTTTCTCCTTGAGTTTTCAAACTCAGATTAATACAATTTTCTTCAGTGCAGAATTTTTCTGGAAGAGATATGTACATAATCTGCATCTCAGTGCACACAGAATATCAGTGGAACAATCAGTGAGGCATTCCACGTGCTGCATGTCACTCAATGAAACACAGATTTTCCTCTTTCTTTTAGTAATAGATTCATCAGCAAAGAAAAAAGTCATGGCAGTGAAGAAAAGTACTTGAAACACTGTTATTTTTATGGTTTTGAGCAGACCATGTCTCTGCAACCTTTACCCACCTGGGCTATGGCTGCCTGTGCTCAAGGCCAGCTTGGCTGCCAGCGCAGCTGAGGTGCCATGGATCAGACTGCTGGAAGAAATGCCTGTGAGGAAGCTGAGTTAGGGACCTCTGTCCTCTGCCTTGGGTACCAAGCACTTTCCCTTTGCGTGCTGCAGGCAGGCCCTGCCCATCCCTCTCCCTGGCCTGGCTGGTCTGATCTGGCCCGACTGAATGCCATCTGCTGCCACTGGGCTCCTGTCTGGCTCACACCAGGCTGTGACTGACCTTGGCTGTCCCCACCAGCTCTGCTCTTCCTCAGGTACTGGCTGGCTAATCAGATGCTTGATCACTGTATGATCATTTAAAATGTAGTCTCTGCCTACAAGAAAACATAATCAAATCACCAAACCACTTATTAATTTACTAATGATGAAATGAGTTGGAAAAAATTATGTCTCCAGTCTCATTATTTTCAATTATGATATGACTCCAATGATACTCAGACTGGTAGCTGTAGATACAAAGAACTTATTTCTCAACCCTGTGCAAGTAAATGTACTCTAAGGAAAAATACATTTTTTGGAGATGGACAACCCATTTGTCCACCTAAAATAATGTTTGAAAACAAGCTCCTGAACCAATACATAACCTACCAAAAGGATTAGCTTAACCAGGATTGTACTGCAAACAACATATTAGTTAAAGCAGAGCTAAAAACTTTCACAATTTAGTTAAAAAGTCAGTGAAAATTCGAAGTGAGTCTATTCTGAGACTCAAAAAACTTTTTTATTTCTGTTCCATTCATGTGACTTTTCAAGATCTAAATTCTGCTTTTTATTTTTCCTAGTATTGAAATCAGTGAGATGATTTAAAAAACAATGTTAAACCAATACCTCCATAAGAGGAGATACAAATTCAGTCCAATCTCTTAAGAATTTATTTAGTGAGCAGAGTCCAAGATGAAAAGCTAGCTTTTTTAAAACTTTCAGTTTAAAGAGAACTTTTGCTACTGGAAAGTTATCTCATGATGGATTAACCCTTGTCA
The DNA here is from genome assembly GCA_013399225.1 of Rhipidura dahli. Classification (NCBI taxonomy): domain Eukaryota; kingdom Metazoa; phylum Chordata; class Aves; order Passeriformes; family Rhipiduridae; genus Rhipidura; species Rhipidura dahli. The sequence goes on from VXAC01003492.1 coordinate 104,737, forward strand.
GAAACCCTCTCATGCTTACAAGACACTCTAACTGAATAACTAGATCTAGACCTGTTGTTGATTGAACTCCTTAATTTGATTCTATCAAAACAGGTAATTGACTTCCTAAATTAAGTCAATAAACAATTAAGATCCTTTTCAGTGATGTACCCAACAAGAAATCTATATCAAAGGGTAGGCATATGAAAATCAATCAGAGTTCTTGTCTCTTTTTTTCTTTTTTTCAGGTATTTTATCCTCCTGAATTTAGTTGACATGCAGATCCAAATTTTAAACTGCTTAACAATTCCAAAAAAAAAAAAAAAAGGGAATCTTTAGGGAATTATTATGTTAATGCATTTACAGTGACATACTATGGTTTTGACAATTGGCATGATTTTTCTTTCCTTTTGAATTTTTTAAAAATATTGAAATTTATAAAAGAAAGCATCAGTGTTTTTTATAACTTAGACCAGAATAAATATGGTAACTTCTGCTTGCCTTTTTTTTTTTTTTAATCCTGTCTTAAACATTATAGGAGTTTTAAAATTGAATACAAATATTTTACTGTGGAGAAACACCCACTCGCCCACTTTTCATCTAACAAAACTCGATATCTTACAGTTTCAATTATTACATTACCAAGTTCTTTATACTGTTTTTACTGTCTTATCATAAAGCAGAATGAGCACTTCTGTCTTCTTTAAAAAACATACACACTTAAATCTAATGTTTCTACCAGCTTTATTCAGAAAGTTTTTGATGTCTTAAGTAACTAAGTATGTTCTTACTGTAGATAATTACTGTAAATCCCTCTTTCTGATTGACAATGATCAGAGCAAGTTTTTAAAATTGCACATAGGAATTCAGTAATGAGTGGGAATTAATGGTTTTGAAAACCTTTTGAAATCTCCAACACTGAACTTGATTTAGGTAGAAGTTTCAAAGGTCCATTCTAAGAATGAACAGTTTTGTATTTCAATATGTTCCTAGTGGTCTAGAAATATCCCACTTAAATGAAAGCAATTTGTTCTTTTCTTACTTCATTTTGGGTAGGCAAATGGTGATAGTTTCAAACACTAGTTAAAATACCTTACAAAAAACTTGAGTATACATATAAAACCAAACTTGAATGTTTTCCTTGACTACAGATTTCAGTGCTAAGTTAAACATTTTGGTGAATCAGAACTGAATTTTTGTTAAAACTTTAACATAATATGAGCCTTTGAAGAAAATATCACATCATAAACCAAAAACTTACCAGATGCATGGTGGACCTGTGTTGATTTTAAGAAGGATTTTCAGCTCCTCTTATTTCACTTGAAATTGTATGCCCCCAAATCCTCCGAAAAATCAGGTCATACTACAGGATGAAATTATTTCTGCTGGATGGTACTACATCAAATACTTAACATAAAGGTATTTTTCAGAGATCAAGACTGGGGCCAGCAGTGTTTAACTTCTTCGCTGACAGCATGAACAGTGTGACTGAGTGCACTCTCAGCTTGTTGTTTATGACACCAAGCTATGTGGTGCAGTTGACACACTGGAGGAAAGGGATGCCATCCAGAGGGACCTTCACAGCCTTGGGATGTGGACCTGTATGAACCTCATGAGTTTCTACAAGGCCAAGTGTAAGGTTTAGCAAGTGGTTTGGGGAAACTCAGAGCACAAATACAGGCAGAGCAAACAACGGATTGAGAGCATCCCTGCCAAGAAAGACTTGGTGGGGTTGGCTGACAAGAAGCTCAATGTGGCACGGCCATGTGCTCTTGCAGCTCAGAAAGCCAATTGTATCCTGCACTGCATCAAAAGCAGCCAGCAGGTACTTTTGGAGGTGATTCTCCACCCATACTCCACTATCATGAGATCCCACCTGGAGTACTGTGTCCAGCTCTGGGATCAACACAAGCATATGAACCTGCTGGACCGAGTCCAGAGAATGGCCATGAGGATGATCAGGGGGCTGGACCACCTCTCCCATGAAGAAAAACTGAGAGACCTGGTATTGCTCTGACCAGAGAAGTGGATGCTCTGGGGAAATGTTATAACACCTTCCAGTACCTAAAGGGGTCCTACAAGAGAGATGGAGAGGGACTTTTTACAGCGGCATGTAGTGGCAGGACAAGGGAAAATGCTTTCAGACTTAAAGAGAGTAGGTTTAGATTAGATATAAGGAAGAAATTCCTTACTGAGGTTAATGAGTCACTGGAACAGGTTTTCCAGAGAAGCTGTGGATGGCACAACCCCGAAGTGGTCAAGGCCAAGTTGGAAGGGACTCATAGAAATCTGTGTGAGGTATCTCTAATCATGGCAGGGGGTTAGAACTAGATGATCTTTAAGGTGCCTTCCAATCTTTTCATGATTCTATAAGATGATATTTAAAAAAAAAAAAAAAAAAGAGACTATTTTAAAGCATCCCAGAATGGCTTCTAATAGTAATGTGAACTTTTTCTAAAATTATTTTAGAGTGAAATTTGAGAGAAGGAAGAAACATGAATTCCCTTTCTGAGGGAGGTATACTGGTCAGATACACAAACACCAGCAGTTTTCAGGCAAATCTATCATATGGCTACTAGTATAGTTTTATGCTTGAACAATTTAAAAATCCAGTACTGTGACCTTCTTGTCATTTTTGCATGGAGGATAATTTCTGCTGAATATGGCTGAAAATAATCAGGGTACAAAAATGTAGAGTATAGGTGTCTGATCTCACTTTATCATTATGGTACAAGTAGTGAATTGTATGAAGATTACACTTTGATTTTAATTTAAATGTATTTTACTGGTAAATTGGATTTCGCCATGCTTCGTAAGAATATATTTCATAAAGCGAGCTGAATTACCTACCTTTACAAATTGATATGGATCAGAAGAGAAACTTCATTTCATGCAACCTTTGAAATACCCATACAGAAATGTAAAATTTACTCTTGCAAGCCATCTGTGGCTCTAATGTATTAAGAATTATTTTTATCTATCCAGACGTAAAAAGTTTGACTGTTATTTATCATACTTGTTTTATTTTCATCTCCAATAAAAAACAGTACTTTAAATATAATCTCTGTGCATTTCCGAAAATATTAGTATTAATTTCTTAATGCTACCCATTGTAAATATGCCTCCATTTTCTGCTTTATTCTTATGCCTCACTTGAGCAAATATATTTCAAAATAATTTGAAATACCTCTTCACTCATGAGACACTGAGTGTGAACTTTTTACAAAGCGTAACCATTTTTCTGGAAATTTCAGTAAAGCAGAATATTCTTTCTTCATTCTACACTTTGTGTATGATTTTTTGCATGGCTTCACTCATACCATAAAACTTTTGCATTATGACATGCAAGTAAATATTCTGAAATTATACAGTCTATTAATTACATACACATTAAACATAAATGCTTTATTGAAGAGGTATTAAACTTGGTATGCACAAGTATCTAATCTTCCTTATATCCAACAAAAACCTCTAAAAATTAAAAAGATTTTAGTTATTATAATACTAAACTGGTGAAAAATGTTTTCATGCTGTACTTGGATAACAACATAAAAGAATTCACTCTATTTGCTTAAATCAGTAGTTTCTTATAAACTAGAGAGTACTGTTTGTATTTAAGTTCTCTACAATATTCATATATTTTAGGATATTTTATTCCTTTATGTTATATTTAGTAACTCAGTGTACAAATATTTCATGGTATTAACAGTATATTAACACATATACTTGTAAATCATCTACTGAAAAAATATCATAGTACTACCACATGTGTTAGTCTGAAACTATACATCCAGATAGGATCAAACAAAATTGTGCTTCAAAATGTCTAAACTGCAATGTTTTCAGGGTACACTTAAAAAAAAAAAAAACCACAAAAAACCAGCTATTATAGGTAGTCACTTCTATTGCTAACAAAAATATTGACTCAAAATCATTTGATATACTAAAAAGATTATCTTTTGTCCATGAAAGGATGTATCAAAATATATCTATAGTGTGAACTAGTCTTTAAATATCCTGTCCTGCCATGTGGTGTAATGAGGTGTCTGCAAGGAGCAGTGAGATGTTGATGAAGGTAAGGGTCACTTCCATGCTGAGGTCAGATCTCACTCTTGTTAAAGATCACACACAGGGCCACAGTAGAGTCTGGGATCAGTTCTGGATTTGGTGATCCACAAAGCTTTCAAGTTCAAGGGGGCTGGGTGGAGGTAATTGTAAAAGATATGTGTGTCTGTGTGATTTTACCTACACAATTTTCAACATGTTTTCCTATAACAGATAGCTATACTCCAAAATTGCTTTTTCTCTTCCTCCACACTAGATAACCAAAGCATTTTAGAAACATCAGATTGCACAAACAGCCAAACATATAATAAGTTTTTGCTCATAAACTTAAGGTGCATTTTCCTGATACCAAGCCCTTCCTGCATTAAAAATGGTCTTGTAGCATTGTTATACAGTAAAGGCAGGGTATCTTAAGTGAAGAAATTTTAATAAATATCTGTTAGTTTTGTTTTATTATTACTATATTTCCTTCCAAGGAGATTAAAATTAATATTTACCTACCCTTAAAGAGAAAAATGAAAATGCATTCTTCTTTCAGAGACCACACAGAGCTAAGTTTGTGGTCAACAAAAATATTGTGAGTGCTGTTGCCTAGCAACATTCATGTGAGGAAAATTATAGTCCTGAGCACAATTTACACTGTAATATATGATTCTAGGATAGCTATAAAATGTTGAAAGCTAGAATGTTTCTTCTATAAAATGAATACTGCATTATATAACATATAGGCTGTCAATTTCAAATCTTACTAAGAGTATTATTTGTTTAAAAAATATGTAAATACTAATTAATATGGGAAAAAGTGCAAAGAATCACATCATTAGTCACTAGGGAAAACACACTGAAGTCTACCATTAACATAGAGTACTTATTCCAAAACCTATGCCATGGTGCGTGGGACTTTTTTTTAACTAATGAAAAATGTCACTATCTTAAAGAAAGAGATTATTTTGTTAAAGTATAAGAAGTTCATCATTGTGTAGAAAAAACCTCAGGTGTATATGTTTCAGTAATATTAATGTTATTTATTGGTTGCATTTGCCATCCTACACAGTTTAATATATTCATAGGATGTCTCCATTAAAATGTTAACTGTGCTCACTCTGTATGAAGGCTTGTTCCATCTTCTATTTCATTTCAGATAAAAGTAATTAAGATGGAAATTGTCCATATTTTGAAGAATCTTGTATAGAAAGTAGGACAAAGTTGACTTTGTCCCCAGTTATAATCAACATATAGAGATTACCCATGCAAATTCAACACTGCAGTGGATGTCTATTCAACACAAAACAGCAATATTCAAGTAGTATTTTCTATTAATCATGCTATTCCACCATGATTTAGAAAAAATATAACTAACAAAACACTTTGTCTGTTACTAAATGTTAAGTTTAAAACAGTTCTATAAAATACTGACGGTAGTACTTCAATTTTGAATTGAGCCTACAACTGTCACTTGCATAGGAAGTCATTAATGACAATAATTCTGAAAACTTACCTGAATTATCAATAAGAAGCCATTAATAACAATAATTCTGGAAACTTACCTGAATTATCAATTTTTATATGTAACAAACTTGTGAAACACATTTTGTGATCACATAAGAATGGAGGTATTCCATTTGGTAGATATTTAAAATCTTCTTAATTAAACTTTGATAATTTACATATGCAGTGCTAGATGAAATTTGTCACTTCCTCTGAATCACTTTGTCATCCATTTATAGAAATTGAATGGGACAAAGAATGTGACCTCAGACTCGTTAGACAGATCAGTGTAGCAATAAGAAATCCCTTAGTTATGCTGGCTAACACCAAGAGGTTTTTTGTGATTTATTAGAAGGGAATCAGTTCTTCTTTTATGACTAGCTGTAACAAAAAAGGAACAGGAGAGATGCTTTAAATTTTTATGTTTGCTTTCTGTAAATCCACTTGAACAGCAGTATTTAATGTCACACCTTTTACATTTATAAAAATATATCATAACCAAAAGATATTAAATAATCCATTTAAATTTTTTTCTTTGATAGCATCACTAATTTCTTTCTAATAATGAGAACCCACTTAACTCCACCTGTTTAAAGTGTAAGGACTTCATTTGGCCATAATCTAATCTATTTAGACTCCTCTATAATCTAGGCATAAACCTTTAAAAAATAATCACTTAAAGTAGGTTTTCTTTTCTTTGTTTTTTTAGGCTGGAATAAGTCACTGCATGCTTGTTTATGTCCTCTGGCTATAAAGAGAACAAGGAAGACTAACTCAAATTTGGCGTAACAAAATTTCATGTTTTATCTCAGGTAAGACTGATAAATATTCTACAGCTTTGTTATTTATGCAAACAAGGATAATGAGCACTACATAATTTAATTAGTATTTATGACTGAAAATATTATTATTTTGTTATTTGAGTTGGAAGCAATTGGCATTTATGAACTTGCCTATCTTATATAAATTCCTTTTAAATTTTCATTTTCCCCATCTAACACACCTCCTCAGGTAATTTTTAGTTGGAAAAATATAACCTATTTTTTCATCCAGAGCCTCTCATTTCCATACAAACTCTAAGTGGTGCTTCTAAGAAACATCAAGTATTCTGGCCTCTCTGTAGCCCAGGTTGAAATAAGTTCACAGAAGCTCTGCTTCTTGAAGAAAAAAAAAAAAAATCTGATTATAGCAAGTAAGAACAAAGTCCCAGAAAAAAAATTTCAGAGAATTAACATTTAAGGGCCATGATCTCAGCTCACTGACCAGCCTAGGACTGACCATTCTAGAACTGCCAGACCTGCCAAGAAGAACCTGGGCAGGATTCAGTGACTAACTCTTCCCCAAATGGTTAAGGATTTGGGGTAGTTATTTCTGTTCACTCTCTAAGTTTCTCTACAAATTCCTGATAAATTTAGGTATTTAGATGAGACCTCACACAGGTGATAAGAGCAGGAGGAAACTTTGATTTTTTAATAGTATGTCTAGATATTACCTGGTTCTTAAATTTTGAAAATCCACCACAGCTAGGAGTTAAATTCAATTTCAGACACAGTTGGAGGTCTATTCCACCTCACTGAATTTTTTCTACATGGAAAAGCAAGAACATAAATTTATGCTTATTGAAAAGATTATGAGATGTAGAAGAGAGTGATTTAATTTTTTAAATTATTTTAATTTTTTTAATTTAGGTGGGAATTAGATTTTGGTTTTAGATGGGATTTTTGATATTTTGATTTTTTTAAGAAAGAAAAATAAACTAAATAAGTCATGTCACCAGATAACAAAATCAGAGAAAGAAAAATATTCACTGCAGCTCCCTGCTGTCCTTTGAGATAAAACATACATGGGAAATTCTCTCCATTTTCCAATATACGAGTTCAGTTTCAAAAGCTTGCCCATCGTCAGGGAAGAGCTGCTCCCAATGATTGTAAATAACCCTTCCCTCTTGTCAGTTGTACTGCTGCAGTAATACTGCCCGAAGATATCGGCCTCAAGGTATCTCCAGTGCAGAGCCACTGAAATGTTTCTCTGTGAATAATGTATTTTGGCAGATGCTTGATCTTATCTTTTAAAAGTAAAACTGAAAGTAGTCTTCCACAGAGTTCAGACATTTCATCTTTTTGAAAAGTTCCCTTTGACAAAGAAATTGATAGGTGGTATCCTGTGTCTCTTTTTCTCTTACTGCATCAAGAAGATATTAAGCTGTAGAAGTGTGATGGGCATGCCATTCCATTAAAAAAATCACAGAAAAATATTTCAAAATGTCTATTAAAATAGACTGTCTTCAAATGTTATCTCCTTATATTTCAGATCTCAGCTATCTGTTCCATCAGGTTCTGATCTTTATTCTCTAGCTGAAGAATGCCACTGGAACTTGAATTTGGGAGCAAGACCTGAATCAATTTAGTATTCAGTATGTACAGGACTGAAGAAAGGTTGCTGGAATTTGAATACTTTCAACACACAGTCTCGTGATCTATTCTTTATTAAAAAGAGCAATCACAGGAAAACACACCAGATGTAAAACAAAATGGGAAAAACAGAGAAAGTACCTGGAGAAAGAAAATGTATATTATCTGTATGAATGTGTATGTGAACTGTATGTTTAAAGAAGAATGAAAAGAGAAATGAAGAAACACTACCTAAGGTACTGGAGGGAGAAGAGATCAAAAGGAAAAATAGCTAGAGACTGTTTAAACTGGAAAATAACATCAGAAACAATTTTATTAAACATGAAAACAAAAATAGATACAGGAAACTAATATACACTTAACAGAAACAAAAAAAGAATTAAAAAATAAATTGACAGAGACAGCAAACCATTTGTAATGACATGTGTTTAGGAAAGAGAAGGAAAATGATTTGTGAATTAAAAAAGGAAGACACTATAAAAAAAGTAAAATAAAATCCACATTAGCAGAAAAAAAAATTTAAAAATATAGATTAGTAGTAACTTGAGATTATTATTTTAGGGTTTTTTTCTGCATGTGGACATCTAAAATTTTCAATTGTGTAGCTTACATAGCCCATTCCTCTAAAAATAAGCATTTTATTTTTAAAAATCCTACTACTTCATGGCATTTTTAGTCCTGAATTGTGTTTGAAGTGGTCAAGTAATTGGAAAAGATTTGAGAAAATGGGGAAAAAACCCCATAACTCTTGTTTAATTACTTATAACATTTTACATTTTGCAAATAAAATGAGAGAAATATATGTCTAACCTTTTGTTTACATACTTAAGCTTTTTAGAGAAATAGTTTGTTTAAGTACAGTCTTCTCCTTTTCTTATTTCTGCTCTTTTCTTCTGTAAATTCTACTGTGACATATTCTTTTTATGGTCAATATAATTTCTCACTGATACAATTTCTAGAAGCAGGTATTAAACTTGTTTAAGAGGACTCACATCTAGGTTAAAAATCCAAAATTTAGGTGTCCAGATTTCGGCTCTTTGCGGATCACCTCTTCTGCAGTCTCATGCTGCAGTGGGTGGATTGGTAAGCAAGTACTTCAACAAAATACAATGAAGGGCACAGTAGTAAGCACAGAATATTCTTCCCAAGTAACACTGGCTCATGCTGAGGCCCTGGTCCCCAGAAAGTGTCCAAACATCTGCCTGCTGGTGAGAAGGAGGGAGGAAATTCCTGATTTGTTTTGCTTGCATTCACAGCTCTGCTTCCCCTGTTAAATTGTCTTTATTGCAACCCACAGCCCAGCTTTTCCCCTTCTGATCCTCCCCTCCATCCTGCTGGGGCAGAGGAGGGGAGTGACTGGGTGGTTGCAGAGGTGCTGGTCAACCATCCACAATAAAAAACTGAATACAGCCCTTTGATCGTGTAAAAATACCTACACAAAAAGAGACCAATGTTTTGTAAAATATTATGTACTTTCAGGGGTCATGCTGGACTTCCTGCATAGAAACTTTTTCCTTATTCAGTTTTGAAGCAGTTCAAAGCTCCAAAGGCTTGAATGATTTTCTGAAGGTTGTAATTTAAGTGTATTTCACTTTTCAGCATTGCTAGTTCACTTCTTCCTATTGAATATTTAGCTTCCCAACTGCTACACAGTGCTGATCAGAAAAAATCAAGTTACACAAAACACATCACATTTATTTTTACACAATCCAAATGCTGTTATTGCATGATCTGATCATTGAAAACAGTGTATAGTCTGGACAAAAGCATAAGCCTCATGGGCAGAAAGGAATGCCTAATTCAGCATTTATTCATAACATCAAATGATTTCTTCCCCTACAAGCACTGAACACCTAACATGGTTATGAACCCAACATTTGACAGCCTGCATGATCTGTGAGTCAATAGGTATAGCAGTACTTTCTGGATAGATTAAATCTTGAAGTGGAGTGGGCAGGGGGAGAAACTGTGAAGGGAAAGATAATTGAATGAAACTAAGAAGTAAAATCACAGTCACTGAAATACACTTAATTGAATATTTCTAACTGTTAAAGTATATGTGGGGCATTAAATTACTAACACTGGAGAATTAAACTGACTTCTAGGAAGGTTAGGGTAAGAAATTTTGTTCTCTATTGCCTTAGTCAATTATTCTATTCATTGATGCAAATCAGCTAAGCCTAGGATTGCATTGACATAAATGAGGGCAAGTAGATTCAGTCATTCAGAGAATGACCTTTCTTTAAAGGAAAACTTATTTTTGATATACTTTTTTTAGTACAAGCCTGAACCTAGAGAAAAAAAAATATATAATTAATAGAGGTAAACTGAAATGGCTAAGTAAAGAAAATTTTATATGATTTAGTCTACTTTGAATATTCTATTATATAATTACATAATGCATGCGTTAAATTTCAAATAAAGTATATCTATTACTTGTATATTTAATATATTTTATATACTTATACACAGAAAACCTTAGTTATATATATGTAATCACCTTACACTTTATACTTTTAATACACACAGATGTAAGGAATTTTTAATAGAAAATTAATTGATAAATAAATAAAAGCTAATTTTGCTCTTCAAATTAATCATTAGCCTGCTTTTTTTATTTTTTTAAGAGAAAAAACAAATACTTTAAAATCTATGCTTTTTAAATAAAACAGGTCACCAATGCGTATTTTATGATAGAAAACTAGCTTGGTAGAAGTGTTCAAAACACTTGGAAATGTACCTTTTTTTTACCAACTGTGAAATATGTCCTCAATATTTTGCCCCCTTAGAGAAGCAGTTCTTCTATAATTCAGACAAGAATGCCAAAATTTTAATCCTCAGTCCTTCCTTTTTCCATTAAAAATTCTGGATGGGAGGTGTGGCAGACTTTTTAAAACTATATGAAGTTAAAATTCAGTTCATTAAAATACAACAGAGGGCCGTTTGCTGAGCATCAGAAGCATTTTTCCATACAAATGAGCCAAAATAGAACTTACACTGTGGAGCTCATCATTAAGAATTCTAATCATCTTAAATTCCTCACTCCATGGGTGCTGATCTGATGGCTCCATAATTCAGTACATAAGAATAGGACTACATTAGAATTTAAAAAGAACAGTCTTCATGGTCACAGAGGGCCAGTTTTAGGCCTTCATGAATAATACATAGACAGGGAAGGAAAGAGATTTCACTCAGCATTCTAACCTGAACAATTATAGAAGAGTTTTGGAATAAAATGAGTTTCTTTGATTCTATTCAGCTTTAAAGCTTTCACAATCAGCACATTCTAAATTTAGCACCAATGTATGAATAAGCTATAAGTACTGGATAACTTATTTTTAGCAAATGACATTGGTCCTATACAGACATAATATTGTATTACTTCAATTTATTTAAATTAACTAAAGTTTTCTGATGATGATGATGATGAGTATTATTATTATAGCCCAAAATAAAACTGGTTATGTAAATGATTAGTTGTGCAAAATACTACTCTCGTTCCTGGAAACTGATTCTCTAGTATCTTGTTACTTCTCCTTCCCCCTTGAATTTCAATGAAACTTAAATTGTTCATGCTTGATCCGATGGAGAAAGCTAGGGATTCTTGGAAGCATTGTTCCCCCAGTTCTCTGCATAAATGTACAGCTCTGAATTACATAAAATCCTACCGAGAATTTAGAAAAAAGAATGCTGGTTTCATCTAGAAAGGAAGAGCAAGGAGAGCGAGAGCACAAAAACCCCACAGAGACAGCAGTACGTGAACAATTCATAAAACATGGTCCTACATTTTCAAGAAAGCCATTGCAGTGGAAACTTCTGAAACCACTCTGATACCATGTCTGTCTATCATACTTCACCTTTTAAAGGGGTCCATGAGATTATTTTGAAGAAAACTAACAATATATTCATTAATCCAAATATTCCCTTTACTTTGGAGCCTGACCAGAAAAAGTTTAAAACAGCAGTTTTAATCACATTTTATCTCTTCTACTAAAGCTATTTTAGCTTCTAAAATGCATACAAAATTTAATAACCTATTTTTAAAGAGACAAAAACATTTAAATTAATCATTCCTTTCATGAATGGTTAAGTAATTAAAGGAATAAGAGAGAAAAAAAGGAAAAGAAATTTAAAAAAATAAAAAGGAAGAAAGAGAAATGTCAGTTGAAATGCACGATAATTTATTCTTTCCATAGAAATAAACGTATTTCCAAATTTTCCTATTTCCTAATATGAAGCAACACATTTCTAGAACTTTCTGTCCAATAAAACATACCTCAGAGAAATCCTGTTGATATTGCAGCTTTCTTTTTGTCCTCTCTTTATCCTATCTCAGTGCCCACTTCCATTCTTCCATTTTCATTGGAAAAGATGTTTGCATCTTCACCTACTGTTTGATTTTGTTATGCTTTTAATCTCCTGCCACCAATGAGAAATATGTCTGAAAGACCCAACAATTTTTAAAAAAATAAGGAAGATGGGGTTTTTTTTAAATTTAATGCATTGTGGTAATATTTTCTGTTGGTTTGTTTTCAGACTAGAGCGACATCATATAAATCCTATGTTAAATGATTATCCTACATTAAAATCTTACATTACCAGGATAACATAATAAACCAGACATTGACTATAATCTTTGTCTTGACATTGTCGGTACTTTTGACTAATTTTAATGAAAATTGCCTCAATTTTTTATTTCCTTTTATTTGTAATACCGATTCCATTCACCCTTTGGGCTGCTGCAAGTTTTCTTTGTGCCATTATACTTCACTCTTCATCTACATTTCTCTAATTTCATCACTGTCTGAATTTTATTTCTTTTTGATATGAAACCTTTTAGGAACAAGCAAATGAATTCAGGAAAGCAGAAATTATAATTCATTGTTCACATAAAATAAGACTGCTGGTAGCATCTTGATATCCCTTAGCAACAAAACTGATAAAATAGAGAAAGCAGTTTAGGAGCATTTTCTAATTTAAAGTAATAGAGAAATGGTTAGTTATGGAAGTCATAATGCAATTAAAAGTTTAGAATTTACAAGTGTATTTTTTTCTGTTCTAAAGAAAATTAAACTGTGGTAACTAAAGAGGTGAATATAAAATGTACTAAATACTTCCTTGATTATCTCATTCAAAAGACAGGTAGTGTTAATCTGCTTTTGAGGGAAGGGAAGAGACTTCTATACAAGAATTTAATGGTCTTTAATTCACACGATTAATTAGCAGAACTATCCTAACTGCAGAATAGACTTGCCCTAAAACACAGAATGATCAAGAACATTGAAAGTTGCACTGGGATTAATTTAAATAGATTTCAGGGAATCTGCTGCTGAGAGGTACTTTACCAGCTCATGTCATTTTACTGACTACTTAGGAAAGGGCAGTCTCAGCACTATAAAAACAACTTTTCAGCAGTGAAAAACACTTGCTTTGAGCAAAGACAGTTCATATAAGAGCAATTTTTCAAAGAAATGTGCATTAAGGCATTAAGGATTCTGGATAAAGTGAAGGGTGTACTGACTGAGAGTTAAATTCTTATTAGCATTTTTATTTTAGTCTTTTTAGTGTTGACTTTCAATAGACAAAATATAATTTTGGTTTATTGGGGGCAAGAACAGTTCAAAGAAAACAACTATGTCATCCTAGCTATGCAAGACAAGCATCTGAAAAACGAGGGGAGAATCCTGGAAAAAAATTCTTAAGGGTAATTTGTAAATGTAATTGAAACAATTAAACATGTGTATACCTGAGGGACAGTAAAAATCACTGTCTTTAGTAATTCCAGTAGCAAATAATCAATAATGACACTTCAAAGGAAAGGCTGAAAAACCAAAGAAGGCTCTTTTTAATTCCCATTTGCTTTCCAGTATCTTCTTATAGACGGCATAGAAAAATTTCTGTATATTCAATACTCTCATGATTTATTTTCAAGTGTTACACTGTTTCTTTAAGGAATCTATAAACCCAAAAGGATGTTGCTGAAACTTCAAATGTACTGGTTAAGACATACTTAAAAATATATTTGCTTTTGCTGTTTGAGATGCACATACAAAACAGGGCTCTTACATCTACATCCCTTCTCACAAATTCTTGGCCACTTGGGGAGGGAGATGGGGAAGGATCTTTTGTCATATAAATGTATTTCCATATTTCAGATCAGTTATGGCCTTTTCTGCACTCTGCTGCTAGTTCAGTCTAGCACTGCAGCACTGCCTTTTTCCCATTTTCCTCCCCTGTGTGCTGCAATCCCAACCTGGACCAACATGACAAGAGCAAGGAACTCAGGGAGCCATAAAATGGGAATGCAGTGTCAGGAGGTTGCTTGCTCCTCAGAATCCCCTTGCTGACAGTGCTCCTGCCTCTCCTTTGTGCCAAGTACAGGAGCCAGTGTTGGGGCAACACTCACTGGGGATGGCCAGTGAGGGCAGGGGAGGCTGTTCTGTCTCAGAAGAACAGGAGACCATCACGGTGTAACAGAATCACTTCCCCTCCCTGCTGCAGCCTCCTCCATGGGTAGAGGAACCAGAGAAAAAGGATGTTAGTAAGAATACAAGAATCACATTCCTCAGGCATAATTAAGCCAAATCCAGATTTTGATCTCATCTTCAAAACAGTTAAAAGGACTGCAGTTCTTTGTGTTCTGATGCTGTTTAATTCATTTAAAACAAACCAAGCTGTAAAACTGGCATAAAATGAATCCATGGATGTTAACAGTTAACCATTTTGATTCATTGTTTTCCATAAAGTTTCATTGGCATGGATAAAATTAAATCTGAGCAATAACTGTATTCGTATCCACAACTGTTGAATTCAAGTCCTATTACAACATATGAGAATTTATTATGAATTTTAAGAGAGATGCCACACAGAAGGGACTGAGATATTAATTTAAATACTTAGAAATTAATTATTTTCATTTTTGGCCTAAGAATCTTGAAATTAATACAGTTATGTTAAGAGTTAAATCTATGTAAAATCATAAAGGTATGAGACAATTCATGTGCACTGAAGTAAAAATGCCTCTCATTCTTCCCAAGTAACCACCATAGAAGTGTTCCATCCTCCAACTAAATTATCAGAAAAGTGATCAAAATGAAAGCAAAGAAAGATCTTTGCAGTTAGTAATAAAGATTTATAACCTTCTTATCAATTTAAGTCTCTGTCCAAAATTACATAGAATAGATATAGGGGAATTTTATTTATTCAATCACTGTGAACAAAGGATGTGACTGTCTTGGTTCTGGCCAGGACAGAGTTAATTTTTTGCAGTATCCAGGAGGAGGCATAGCCAGGACCCAGAGATTATTCCATACCACCACAGGTCATTTGCCAGGGATGGGGGGAGCAAGGAGAGAGGAGAGGAGGGATCTCTTCCAGGGAGAAGGGTTTCCTTCTGCCTGAGGTAGCTTGGCTGAGGTAGCATGCTCTGTGACGAGCATTTTGCATGTGAAACTAAAATAGCTGCTGTATCAAGGACCACTTCCTGCATTCCTATGGCTCTAAGTCATTTGAATTTTTAATTGACAAGAACACGACAGACTTTCATTTTAATTACATCCTCATTCCAGTGCAGAAGTTGGACAAGAGGAATACATAAAAGATATAGCAAGGCAGTTAAGTCCTTCACCTACGTAAATAGTTAAACACCTGATTATGTAAGGAAGCCCAATTAACATCAGTAGAGCTACCCAGATGCTTTCATTTAAATGTCTGTTTACCAACTTTGCTGGACTATGACCTTAATAAAGTAATTTTTATGCTCCCATCTTCTTTTTTTTTTTTTTTACACGCAGGCAAATGATAAATCTTGTGAGTTAAATGATAAATCTTGTGACTCAAAATGCTTTTCTTGCAATTTTATGAGTATCAAGAACAAGGTGGTGTCATCCATCACAGAGATAATGTCCCTAAAAAAGTTATTTTTTAATGCTTTGAGACTTGCTCTTGTGAGGAACATAATGAGTGTCACAGGCCTACTAACAGTCTCTCAGAAGAATTCATGATAAGACACAATATGTTTCCTACTGAAATAGATATCATCAGATTATCCAACACAGCTCCAGTATAGCTAGGAAGCCATGAAGATTTACCCCAAATAAGAAATGGACTGTGAAGCTCTTCCACATCCCAAACATAATTTTGGATTAAAATTCTGGCAATCTCTACTAGAATACTTAATTTCAGGTAAGAAATTAATATTAATTTTATGCTGCTAACAATAAGTACTTACTTTTGTATGCAGGACAATTTGCTATATGCCTAATGTCTAATTTGCATTGCAGAATAAAACTGGACTACTACTCAAAGTATCAATGTAGGTAGCAACTTCTTTGGCATCAACCTTGACCTTTTATAATGCACAACAGTTTGCTCATGTTCAGTAAAAAATCTGATATCTGAAAATCATTAGGAATATCAAAACAGACATTGGCGTTCTATTACTACTAATAACATTTAGTCTTTTGGAAAGCCAACACAAAGTGAATTATTGTAATATCTATTTACTTTTTAGGGAATATTCACACTGTTGATCAATTGAAAATGCAATATTTTTAATAGGAAGAATAAAATATTATTAACTAATATCCCTAGGCTTGCTCAGACAAAAATGGATACAGAATACTGGCTTTTCAGGTCAAATTATAAAGTCTGAGAAATCTCTTCTTGTGTTTTCTCTTTTTGTGCTACTTCGATCCTTTTGTTTATTTTCCATGTAAATTTTCAATCTTTCAGGATGACGTCCGGTTCTGTAAACTTGATTAAATCCTGTCGCATTTCATGCGATCACTTGCTGGCATTGATCAACTACAGGCCAAGAGAAGAAAAAGATAAGAAATACATTTCTGGATTTCTTACCTACATTTGGAACCACTATTATTCATGTTTTCCTTCATCATTAAAACACTCAGCAGTAGAAAACAGAAAATTTATCCTGGTAACCAAACCAGGAACATGACAGACAATGGATTTTCAAACTTCCATACTCGAATATTTCTTTTTCCCCCCTTCATTCCCATTAAAACTTTACTATATATCAACACTGTCATCAAAATTATATATTTGGATGACATTATGCTTGTTATATAGAAGGCTGAACAAAGCCTTAAAAAACCTCCAACCAATAAAAACCCCACAAAGCCTCATAGTTCTAGTGACTTATGACAAAGATTAGGAATTGAAACCAAGTGCTTTACAAGATTGCATTATCTGTATTCCACTTGAGCAAGCAAAAGCTATAAAATGGCTCACAGTAAATTTCTGTTACAAAAGACCAAGGTAAATCAACAACTCTCCAAAGTATCTCACAGCTGCACAATAGAAGTCCTAGTTACCAAAAGCAAATGAAAGACAGAAGACCAATAAATATCATGAACAAGCCAGCATCTAGTACCCAGACAGTGATACTTATCCCTCAGGGATTTTAGCACAGACATTAATTACGTCTTCAGCAGAGCATTGCTGCCATTTGTAAAAGCAGATCTCATTTCACACTGATAACTAAAATCTCACTTAAAGAATGGTGAGTGATGAGCTATATTCTGTTCTGAATTCCCTGGGTCCCTACTGTCAAACACTGTGCCAGCATATATCAGACATGAAGATCTGATGCCATGCGGGGAAATTATGACCAATATCAATTTAGTAGACTATAATTCCATTAATATGAATTCCATTGATCTATCACTTCAGGAGGACTGCAGCCACCATTTAATTGGACTGTTACCACCACCCTGACCAACAGTGTCAGGATGCATGCTGACTCTGTGTTTTTGTGCTATTGTATGTATTTTTAATTTTCCTATTAAATTGTAGTTCTGATTTCAAGTCTCTCACTGGTTTGCTTTCACAGTAGTACATGTGGTATATGTTGGATGCAAAAGGCCTAAAAGGAATTATGTCCCCTCTGGCTCTGTTGAATGTCTATATAACCAGACTATGAAGTTATCATCTACTGTTGCTTCTCAAAATGCCACGTGCATGGGAAAGAAAGCAAAAAAGAAGGACACCAAGACAGAAAAATAATAATATTTTTCTTGTATAAGGAATCCTGTTACATGATGTTAGATACAGATAGAACTCTCACAGGATTGTAGCCTCAGTCAGGAGAACTGAAACTTGAATTTTAAAATTGCAGGCGGACTATGGTGTCTGCAGTATGCATGTGTTACTTTAGCCTTTTCAATATTCTGCATTTTGTGGTCTGTTTCTCTATTTGCTTACAGATTACTAAACCTGTAATCATGAAAAATTTTCACTAGCAAATGAAATTTCAAAAAGCTAACAAAGTCAAGGGTAATTCTGTTTACTATTATCTTTCAAGGACTATATAACAGTTTTGATAGTTCGCACAGCAAATATGAAATGTCATAAACCTGTTATAACAAAGAATTTCACAGCAATTGAAAATATTATCAGCTCTGTACAATCATGACTATATTTCAAAACAAATTATTCTAGCACCACTCATCATGACTGATGGTCCTGAAAGGATGTAAACCTGGACTGCAAGATTTGCTTTGGATCATATTTCACCTGTGGCTAACACATAGCCTCTAACCTCCCACTGAAAAGGCTGACAATGAATGACATTGCTGGATTTTAATGAGGGAGAGGAGAAGAGAAAAAGAATGGAAAGCAGTGAGAGAGAAGGGAATGGTTGTTTTAAACATTTAAGTGCTTTTCTTCTCTGCTGTCAGAAGAGCCATGACAAAATAGCTCAGAACATAACTGCTCTTTTTGTTTCTTATAGAAGTATGAAAAGGCTGTAATTATTTTTGAAGACCTATACACGACAACTGTAACAGGATTGCTGAAAAAGCCTTGATGATTATAAAGACAAATCTGAAGAGAAAAATTTTTGTTCTTTTTCAAGATTCAGTGAAATTCCTATTGTCTCAGGAGATGGGAAAAAGTCAGATACCTTCATTAGATAAATCAAGGAAACACAAAAATGACAGTGAAATGCTAGCTAACTAATTAAATAAACTGCAACAGTATTGCAAAGAGTATATTTAAAAATTGTATAGTAATTGACTGGAAATTTTTTTGTACAGCATCTAAATACCGCATAGTTTCTCTCACAAAGATTGTTCTGCCTTTGACAGAAATGAAAGTTTTTGGGAGAAAGGAACATCTAAAATAAACCAATAAGAGAAACTGGGGCACAGGTTCTTATTTTCATCTTGTCCATGACCGTGATATTTTAATCAAAAGAAAATAATCACAGTTCCTTCATACTTATGCTATATATACCTTAGTACTAGAACTAAAACCACTGTCCAGCCATGATCCAGAAAAACAATAAAGTTCTTGAGAGAAGCAATCCTGAGATTCAATCTTTCTCATAATTTCCAAAAAAAAAATCTCTGAGTGCAAAGTATTTTTCACTTTTTAACAAGTTTATCTTGCTCTGCTATAACCTCTTGTTATTTGCATAGCTCTGAATCACTGTCAAAAACATTGGGAGGAGTGCTAATTCCTGCATGTTCTATTCTGGTTTACGCAATTCCAGTACAAGTTCCATATTGCAACACGTCAAACTGGTTATGAATAGTACCAACATATTTCATTCTTTATCTGAACCAAAACAAACATCAGCTATAAACTTGGTTCATCAATACAGCAAGACATTGACAAATGATATCTGTACACAGCAATAGCTTTGGTTTTATTGTCATTTAGCAACATTTCTATTCATTTTCAACCCACACTGTATTAGTTTTAGTTCCTTTAAAAATTTATCAAATAACTTAGTTTACACACTCACTCTACACCAATAATATAAGCTATATCATACTTTCCCATGTTCCAAGAAAAACATATTCATGAATTGATCATAATTTTAGCTTCACATCTATTATGGGTCAATGTGACTAATGACGTGTTTATCTAACAGTTCAGATCTTTGATTACCACTTCTGTAGACTTATCTGAGTTATCCTAGGGACTAAGGATAGCATATCTGTGATGATAAAAGGACTGGTGTGGGCTGAAAATTAAACCTAGGCACTAGAACATTTTGTCTGTAGTTCTCTTCAGAGTTGGCTACACGAAGTAACTGCATGTTTTCTAGTTTAAAACAAATCTCATGGCTAATTATACTCCAATCTACATTTGAATTACAGGGTGAAAAAAAGTTTCAGCCAAACAAAGGTCTTTGGGAGAAGAAGTTACAATCCTTACCTGTGTGTTCATGTGACAAAAATCAGCATAAATGCCATGCTTTAGCACAGGATTCATATACAACTTGTGTCTATTGTGGGTTTTGAACACACAGCCGTCTCAATTGTATTTAACAGAATGTAGCAGGGGTATCTCATCCCAAGTGATACAATGCTTTAGATTAAAAGAAAAAAAAACAAACAGTGGAAAATAAAACCAACCAAACAGAAATGCAGCTTGGGTATATAAATCTGTAACATCAATGATTTCACCATCAAGCAGTGAATATTTAAATAGTGAAATATCTTATCTGAAGGATAAGACTCTGTGTAAAATAAACAATGAAAATATAAATTGCTTAAGAAAAATTTTCAAATCAAAACTCATTTACTGTGTAATTATCCTGCTAGTCCCTGCCTCTCTATAACAGGATTTTTATATGCTCTTCTTTAGCAAGAAATAAAGAATAAGTTGCCCTTAAGATCAACTCTTCATTGTCAGTACGCATCTGAGGCCCTTGCTGGTTCGATTAAGAATTCTATTGATGTGACAAATGATTGGACTCCATCAGTTTCATTTGTGAGTTTGCCTTTCTACAGTAAATTTGCCTCACTTAACATAGCAAAAAGATGTCAGCTTGATATACAGTAACTTAAACTTAAGCATTCAGCAAAACATAACCATCTGGTGTTTACCTCTGCACCCTTTCACCTCTTCAGTACCTGGTATACACAACTCTGCTGTACAGAGTTCAAATTTGAACTTTCTTAACCCAATAAAGAATAGATTACTCTACTTGAGTCCTTAGTGAATTAATCTCTTCTTTCTATTTTGTTTTATTCCAGTAGAGACCAAGAGGTGGCGTAAACATGGACATGACTGTCACAGTCAGGGTGATTTTATTCCAGTGGAAAGTTTCCAAATCCAAGACAAACTTTTCACAGTCTGTTCAATTAACGGCTGTTTTTTCACATCTACAATAGGAAAAAATTATGTAGGAAATATTAAATTATTTCAGAGAAAAATAGATGTTTTGTGTGTTGTATACATTATGTCTAGTAATGACTTTGTATGCAAAAATTTGATTTACAAAGTAGAAGAAATGAAGGTATTTTACATAAAATTCTTTATGTAAAGACTTTTTATTCCCACTGGAACGTGATGTCTAAGGGAAAAACAGGATTTTACATAATTATCTTTTGAAAACTCAGTGCAAGATTGATTTTGTATTTTTTTCTTTAAAATACATTTGATATTGACTTTCCTTCATGTTATAGAAAACAGTATAAAAAGTCATTTCATTCTTCATCAAAGAGAAAAAGTATACAATATATATAAAAGAAAATTATATAAAATTTTATAAAAAAATTTATATTAAAAAAATTATATAAAAGAAAAAGTATACAACATATTTTTTTAACTTTTCCAGAAATTTTTTGTTTTCTATGCTTGAAATATTTAAGCCTTATCTCAGTACAGAAGCAGTTTTGGTCTGAATTGTAGGTATATGGCTGAATAAAAGAATGGTATATGGAAGAATAAAAGGCAATTAATGGGATTTGTGTGGGAAAAAATCCTATATATATACTGACAGAAGACGTGCAAAATGTGGACTTTTTATGTAACCTTTATGTATAAAAATCAATAACAAAGAGCCATGTTATTTTTCATTCATGTCTGAGCAAAGTTGAAATGACTAAATATCAGGACTCCATCCAAAAATACCTCAGGATTAGAATCTAAATTCCAAATTTTACCAGAAAATTTGAGCTTATTTAATCATACTAAGTATGTCTGCATCTGAAACAAAGCTGAACCAGGCCCAAAGACAAAGAGCTGAAACTGTGGAATCTTTACACCAAAAGAGTTCATTTCTTATATAATTCTCAGTGATGTTATCAGAACACACATGCTGTGGAGATGGCTGCTCACACAACTAATTCTGAGGGAGGTTTTCTTGAGCAGATGTCTTAAATAGACAACATTATAAGAAGATACCTTCACATTGTCTGTAAGGATATCATGAAACTCTAATTCTTCTCTTCTCAGACTGTGTTACAAATTTTCCAAAGTTGCTCCACATCTGTTGGACATGACATTAACAGAGACAACAGAAGTGTGAGCAGCTGCCTAATCATGTTGATATTTTTTTATAAGTCAAAATGTAAATTTGGAGGAAGCAATAACTAAGCGGTCAATTTTAACCTTACCTTGGATTCTACAGCCAGTTTCAGGCATCAACAGATCAGGAAACTGATGCAGGTAGCCAGCACACTCATGATCATCCCAAGGCTTCTCTTTTTATACAGTCTCAACAATGTACTTCATATCAAAGAAAGGAAAGAAGCTGAGGAATCTGACTAAGATTATGTTTAAATAGTGAGCACCTACTCTTTAAAATGAAATTGATGTACTCAAGCTTCTAAACCTTAAAATTAAAAATACAGTGCAGCCTATTTTGAGCATAATGGTGAAGTGTGTATACACAGGTCGGTGCTGGTGTCCATGTATCTAAAATCATGTAAGGAAAATGAATTTAATCCTGATAAAGACTTTACAAAAAATAAACTATAAATGTGTATTAGATGCTGGGAAACCACTATGGAGACAAAATGCACAATGATTACTCTTCAAGTCTGGAAACTTTCAGACACCAAGAATTTAAGAGCAAAACAAAATTTTACTGTTATGAGAGCTTTATAAATAAAATCCCTAACTCTCTTTACAAAATTCACTCGTGTACCAAAATCACACATAAACTGAAGGCTATAGGTCTGTGCATGGATTCTGTGGCTTAAAACCACATTGAGGCTCTGAGGTAAGAACAAGATACATTCACAATATAAACATTAGGATACAAACAATATAGATTTTGCAAACCTCTGTGGAGATAAAATGTTATATATAATTGTCTATATAGAATAATTGATAATTTTCTCCTGTTATGAAATATATAAAACATGTATTTTTTTTAGTTACATACTTACCTACTAAATTTTTTTCATTCACCTCACACTGCAAGAAATATTATTCACCTAAAATAGTTTCAAAATATATTGCTTGCAATATACCTTCTCAAAATAATATCGATTTCACTGATCATTTCACTAACTATGACTGAAAGTCATAGTTAAAAATCTTTGTACCATGTTTTCTTTGACATAAATTTAAATAACACAGTCTTCTGAGCTCATTTGGGAAAGAGTAAATGTTATTGTCAAAATAAGAGAATAGCCAGTTCTATTATTTCTGCTCCACCAACCTTTACAGAAGTGAGACAGTTTCATATTTCTACTTCATTAATTTCATTTCCCTTATATAGATCAATATACAAATAATCTTGTTGATTTAGGAAAGTGGATGAAGGTTGATATACACAAAGCTGTATTCCCAGTCCTCTGTTTGTAAGATATGACCACTTAAGGTCATCTTGTAAAATAATTGGGATAGGAAAAGGTCATACGGGAAGTAGCAAAGGCCTCCCAATAAGAGCTTCTACTGGGGTTCCTCCCTTCTTCAGCAAGAAGATATGAATTGGAATAATATCCAATCCAAACAAGAAACACCCCAGCACTTTTCCCTCCATATAATAATACCTTCTAGTGACACTTCTTTTATTTAGTAAGTAAGAGGACATAAAATAATATTTCATATGCCCTAATCATATGCCCTAAAATAAACATACCAAACATGCTTTGAATTCTTTCCTAATTGATATGAATTCAACTAATGTAGAAGTCTGTACTGATTAAAATGTAATTGAGACTAGGACAGTGTGATGGACAGTTTTGATAATGAACTTACTGAACTATCACCTGAAAACTAACCATATGGTATAATTATCTATTAAATATAATTCTTAAAATATTGTGATTGCTTCTATTACTTTAAAATAGATATTTGTGTTTAGCAAGGTATATTTCATTTTAATTACTGATTTCTTCCTACTTACACGAGAAATCATGACTCCAAGGGTTTCATAATATTACAGTGATGCAATACCTGTGTGAAGTGAGCAGAATATTTGACATCCAGTTTTCAATTATGCTCATTGTTGCTCCCATATGTTGGTGTAATTCTGCCTTCTTCATCTTGTCTGTCTCTCTCATCTTGTCTGCCTCACTTCCTAGTTTATTTTCCTCTTTTTTAAACATGTGTTCCAATTCATTGACTGCATGTGTGTACAAGAACAGTAGTATATTATGCCAGTAAAAACAAAAGCTGACTGCCTGAGATTTCATTTTATGAGAGAGAATGAAAAATGTAAAAACAGCAGCTCTCTTACAAGCTGATTAGTATTCTTTATTTATAATCTTACTCTCCCACCTAAATAATGTGTATACTTATGGCTGTGTGGACTGATCTAAACAATCTATGATAAATACATGACACTGTGATATGCTTTACTCTCTGCCACAATGAAAAGTAAGCTGTAATTTTCTACATGTATTTGCAGAAATGTAATACAATAGCATAAAATGGGATTAATACTCCTAAAATATGAGCTGAGAATTCCAAAAATTAGTAAATGAATTATATTTTTAAATTATATTATTGTGAGATTATCTGAGTAAGACTGTAAAGAAAGATAATTTGTAACGTGATTTTATTTAAATTGCTGAATCAGAAAATCATAGAACATCAGGATGGAAGGAACATCTGGTACAACCTTTCTTGGCAAAAGCACACTACAGACAAGGGGGCCCAACATCCTGTCCAGATGAATCTTAAAAGTGTCCCATATTGGGACACTGCTTCTCTGGGCGGGTTATTCCAATTGTTGATTGTTCTCGTTGTGAAAACTTTTCCTCTTCTGTCCAGTAGGAGTCTCTCCACAAATAACTTGCACCTATTATCACTCCTCTTTTCCCTGTGACTCCTCATAAAAATGGAGTCTGCATCTTCTTTGTAGCCTCCCTTTAAATACTGGAAAATTGTGATAAGGTCTCCCCTCAGCCTTCTTTTCTCAAGGTTGAACAAACCCAGTTTGAAAGGCATCTTTAATAACTATGATTTGGTTGTAAGGCACCAAATCGTGGTTACAAAAGATGCCTTTTACCAGTTAACCCAGTTATTTTAGCCTTTCCTCACATGGCAGGCTTCCTAGCTCCTTGATTATCTTTGTGGCCCTCCTCTAGACCCTCTCTCACCCGTTCACAGCTATTTTGAATAGCAGGGACCAAAAAAAGAACACAGTCTTTCAGGCCTAGACTGACCAGCACCTGGTCTGTGAATAGAGACTTCTAGCTGCACCAAGAGCTGGTGATGCCCAAAAAAAGAACACACTCTTTCTGGCCTGGACTGACCAGCGCCTGGTCTGTGAATAGAGACTTCTAGCTGCACCAAGGGCTAGTGATGCCCTTGTTGATGCAGCTCAGCATCCTGTTGGCTTTTTGTGCTGCAGCAGCACTACTTGCTCACAAGCTTGTCCGCCAGCACCCCCAGGTCCCCACCTGGGTAAATGCCACCCTGTTCTGCACTCCTGGGTTGTGTTTCCCATTGAATTTCATAAGACAGTTTCAGCCTATCCAGACCTTTATGCCGAGTAGGTCTCCCTTCCAAAGTGTCCACTTCCCCACTTGGTATCATCAGCAAACTTTATCAGGGTACACTTAATCCTGTTATACAGATCACTTACGAATGTATTGAACAGCACTGGCCCATTATCAATCCCTGGGGGGACCCCACGTGTGACAGATGCCAGTTTGAAAAGGAGATATTTACCACTAACCTCTGGAATATCTTAGATCAGTTCTATGACTCTGACTTGTAGAACTTTAAAAATTGCTGGAGTATTTGTTGCTTAACAACAGGAAATATTATTAACAAATATTATTAAACCATGGGTTACCTTTAATTGCAAGAGAAATGCTACTAAGTCACAGTCATTTTCAAAGAGCAGCAAGTAGCAAGAACCAAGGCTATAGCCCAGGTAATTACTGTGCTTACAAGTAAGAGAGTGATTAGATAAGTCCTCCTGTATCTTTTACACACTTTTATTACACCACAAACTACATAATTCTATGCTGTACATCTGGAATGGGGTGTTACCAGATCATTTACATGATAGGGTCCTGCCCTACTTGGGAAGTTATTAAAGAATCTCACACATGTCCCTTCTGAAAGATGCATAGAGCAGTCCATCTGTGATAAAGAGTAACCAGGACTGAAATATGTACATGCATCCTGGTCCCTGGACAAGCCATTACATATAATGTGCAGATAATATTTCTTTCCACTTGCATTGCAGTGCAGTCACTAAACAGAATGTAAATTCCATGCTAACAATCTTTAAGCAGCACTTAAAAGTTGTAAAAACATTTATGAAACTATAATATATAAGAAGCTTTATATTTCATTATGCCAATCCTATAAATACATGAGGGAAATTATTTTGTCCTTCAACTTATAATCAAAGCTACTTACTGCAACTTATTTTAAATGTTTGATGGGTTTTGGTTTGTTGCCCTGTTTCTCTTTAGCCCTTTACTGCTCAAACAGAGGAATATTTAAATTACATGTGATCATAGATGTCTTCAAGAAAACTTTTACAAGTCAACCAGATTTCTGGTTGTTTGGGAAACATTTTTGAGAGTTGCATATGAAGAGAAAATGAATAATACTGTGTCACAAAAAAAGCAATTTACACTAAATTAAAATTTAGATATGTCCTTTGTGGTTTTTAAGGTTCATGTATTTGGCTTCACTGAAGTATCCATTAATCGGTTCAAAAATCATGCATGAAAACCTAATTATATCCCATCATAACAAAATCATAACAAATCATAACAAAAGTGTTAATAATTTAATGAAAATTATTTCTTGTGGCAATTTTGATGTGTCCATCTAACCAGGACATTTTGACGTATCAGTTACTTTAAATAATGTTTTAATAACTCTTTAAATAAGAATACCATGTATGTGAAGTGGTATTACAATTTCTAGTAGAATTACAGGTTTAAAACTATCAGTATCAGACAATCCAATTAGCATCTGAAAAAAAAATCTGTTTTTAACCACAGTATAGTTACATTCAGTTCTAAAATTTTCTTTCAAAACTAATGTAAATTTTCAGGACTCTTGCACCACCAATGATGTCAATATGTCTAAGTAATGACACATTCTTACTGCACATTTTATAATGTTAAGGTACTATTCAAATATTAAATAATAAAGTCTTTGATGGAACTTGGAAAAGACAGAGTCAGAAATTACTCATTTGATGCACACTTTAACATTAATGGTGACTATTGTGGACAGCTTATTTCTCAGTATCAGTACTGGATCAGCACGCTGGAAGACTCATTGTTTTTACTGGTGTTATCAAATCACTAACAAAATCAGCACATGCAAGTAGATGGGACGTGATTTAATGGTCGACTTGGCACAGTTAGGTTAGATTCAATGACCTGAAAACTTTTTTCCAACCTAAAAGATTCTATGTTCCTGAGTGGCAGGAGAGCTCTAAGTTATTGTGCAGCTAAACTTAAATATTTGCATTTACCTTAGAATCCTCTTGTAAAATTAGACCCTCAGGTAAAACTCAGGTAAAGACATTAATTACACTGGACTTTATGTATCTATATTCTCTTTACTTTCCAATATCCTGTTTTAATTAACATCGAAATTATTCTGCACTGGTGTGATATTCCTTGTGTTCTGAGCAGTCTATTGACATATATATATATTATCATATAGTGATGGCATCAAACCTTAAAGCAACTCTTTATAATACTCAAAAAACACTTGAGAAATGGGAATGAATGTAATTAGAAATGATATCTATGTAAGCTACAATTTAGCACTTCATTAATCCAAGTAACAAGGTAAATTGCATTCAAATATGTAGACATGTAGAATGTATGGATCTATGGATGATGCAAATAAATATCCAAATCCAACTTAATCTGAACAAAATGGTGACCTAAATTAGCAGTATTATTGTATTCTCTTCCTCCCCAATAATTGCTGCTATTTGCATTTGTAGCTTGTTTATTTGGCAAAATTCAAAGAAAAATCAAAGAAAAGCATAAAACAGGACTATGCAGATGCTCATCATGCTAGAATTTTAGATTCCCTATCTGTCCTTGGATAGAACTACACATTTCTGAACTCCTGGGTTTTCCTAACATATTAGTGCTCATTATCAGTGTCTCATTATTGCCTGCTATAAAAATAAGACCTCAGAGTGAAGAGAATGTTGAGGTCAAAGTTGGCTTTGCAGTAAATGCAAAGGAAGATAGAGGGAGTCAAGGCATTGAGAAAGCAGCAACTGGATAAAGAAACATAAATCAACCAAACCAACCAACCAAAAAAAAAGAAAAAAACAAACACCTCCTTCCTTTTTCTGATTACATTTTTTCTGTTTTCTGGAAAGTTAATTTTAACAACTAAGAAGACAATGTTGAAAAGAAAGACTACAATGTCAAAGAACAGGAATATTGACTCATTTTCCAGCTTGCCTGATGATGAATATTCAAGACATGCATGTCAAAATGAAATTCATGAAAACCCCTTAATTAATTTAAAAATCTTCCCTTTCACAACACTGTTCTTCCCACATTTTTCAGTATGTTCTTAATGGCTTTCTGAAGGACAGGTGCCTGCCTAAAATTGCTTGTCTATGATCATTTGGTCAACTTTACAGTCTAAGCAGTTTTCAGTAGCTCCACAGTTACTGAGAACTCATTCAGGACACATTTATTTCATCATATAAACCCTTACCTACCATGGAGAGGAGGAAATGGATACCTCTGACAAATAAGAATTCTTCTGCTATATAATTGTACCCTTGGAAAGTTTATTCAATATGACAAACTCATTCAACAGGAAATCGTGGAACCCAAGCTGTCAGTGAAATGTGAAATACTGCTATCAAAGTAAGCCATAAGCTGATATTATTTCCCACTGTAATAGAAGCTACAACACACAAGATCTTTAAATGGACCCCAAATGCTCTTTTATGTATAGTTTATTTTCATTTTAAAAGGATACTACAGAATGAGGAGTAAATTAGAAGTGGCCATTTTCATTGCTAAGTAAACAAATAAAAGAGAAGTGCTACAGGCTATTTTAAATCTGTTTGGGAGCTTTTATCTGTAGCAAGATATGTGCAGATTGCTTTTAAGCTACATTATTTTGAAAGTTGTTTTTTTCTCCTTAAAAAGAAAAAAAAAACAAAACAAAACAAAAAACCGTCAAACAACCTAAAGAGCTTTACCTGACAAGTCTTAATTACATCTAAGGATCTCCGTTTCCTTAGTAACCACTCATATCATCCCTAGCATTCGAGAGAGAGCAGCAGGTGCAAGAAACCATAAAAATGAAAAAATCCTATTTTGCCAATGACTTACTGAAATACTAGATTGAAGTATTTAATACTGGCTTCCTACTGATTTCAGTGACTTCTGAGAACAATCTTCTGTCAATCTTTTTAAAAATTATACACTTCTGAGAGTCAGTTTTATGCTTTTTTTTTCTTTGACATTCCACATCCTTATGTTACAGTATAGTGTACTTGTATCCATGGTTGTAGTTTGATACAATTGCATGTTTCAGAGTCAAGTGCATACTCCTAATGTTAATCTAATCTTCATGATCTTTTTTGTGTTATGTTTGAGATTTGTAGATTGAATATGAAAGTATATAGTGTTGTAGAAACTGAGGAGGCACAGTTTACATGGAGTTTACAGAGCAAAACAAACTTTACAGAGAAAAGAAAAATTATGTAATTGTGGTGAATTAAAAATGGAAAGCTGTGAGTACTTCCCATATTTCAACAGTAGGATTCTCAACATGTTTTATCTCATATTTATATTGCAACTACTTTTTATAGGAATAATTTGTCATTATTTAATAACTTCCACCAAAATGACCACAGTTTACACCAAAAGAATATGTTAAAAAATAAGTTTTCTCTTCTGGGTCGACTGGATGTGTATGAAAGAATCAAGTTCATCTACAGCTTCTGACTCTGCTTGAGGGATGAATATGCCCCAAACATTAAGAGATGCTCAGACTTAGATAAGGCATTTAAGCAAGAATGACAGCTCTCTGGCTTTAAATCCTTAAATGTCACAATCACCTTGAAACTTTCACCTCCTATCCTCACTTTTCTCTCACAAGATGTTTTCAACAAAAAGGCCCTTTGCTTAATTACAGTGGTAAGATGTTGAAATGCAAACCTGCTTCTGTAACATGGCTGAACTTCTGTTTTCAATCCTTAATAGAGCATTGTCCATTTAGCACATAAAGGATGGGTTTATAACGGTCAGTCGTGTCTCTTATAAACCTATCATAGGTTTTTAAATCATGACTTCTTAATATCCTGTTACTGCTGGTAATTTACCCTAATTAAAATACTAAATTTAAAAGCCATAAAAGACTAAACAAAGGAAGACGAACAGTAGCATAAAAGATATAAAATAAAACCCCAGAACAAAAGAAAAATATAATAATTTTTTTAAAGAGCTTATTTATTCAAGTATAACCAGGTATCAAGCTCCTCAAAAGATGTTGGTGTCTTTGTCCTGTCTGCATATGTGCTAATTAAATATTTTCTAGTGCCAATTGAAAATTTCACTTTTTACCCTTGACTAAACTCTTGTGTTATAGATTCCCTGCAGTACACAATTCTGTCTTTGAAAGTCATTACAAGCATTTAGTTCTCAGTGTGAGACGATTCAAACACCCTGCTCAAGCCTGTGACTATTAAGCTTTATTCTTAGCCCTCATAGAGAAAGCCCTCCCTATCTCTGAGCAGCCAGATTTACACAATGGCTCAGGATATGTGATTATCAAGTTCAGTTCCTCCATTTGACCTGAGAGGAATTAAACCCATATTAAGCACAGTAACTGACATATCACTGTGCTAGACACCCTCAGTCTGGCTTTTTGAAACCATATCATTAAGGAGAAAATAATTACCCATTTATTAAGCCAAAGTTTGGGAATAGGAATTGTTTTTCAGCCACTTGTTGGAATATTCATATGAGAAGGGAAGTCCATTTTCTGTTCTGAAAACTGTTGTAGTATTTTAAGTAATTATTCTGTTCTGGTAGAAGCTGGAATTGTAAATGATCTGTTCCTGTGTAGATGTTCCAGTCACCAGCTCTGCTCAAATCTGATGTATATTCACTAGTGGAAGAAATTAAAAGGAACAAAAAAAATCAGGCAAAGCTAATTAAATGTGATCACCAGCTATATATTATTTTAATTAGAATGCTAAGACTAGAAAAAGCACAGATTTAGGGTTTTATTAGTCGAATTAGAGGCTTATACTGGGACATTATATTCACATTTTATTGGAAAGAATATTTATTAACTCTTCTGATACAGTGAGATATTTGGCGTTAATGTCCAAGTCTACATCCTGGCCCCATGGTGCTGTGTAAGATGAAAACATATGTATGTATGGTTCATGTCATTTAAATGTAATAAGTACAAAAGTATAACTGTGCTCCTTCCTCCCTACAATTTTTGTTGCTTCAAACACAGCTTTTCCATGAACTCAACCAACTGACTTTGATGTCAATGACACAGAAGAGTCTATTTTCATCAGCCAACCTCAAAAGAACAGTTCAGACACAGTCTGGAGAAAAAATGGCAATTATGCAATAAAATCCAGATTACCTTGCAGGCTACAAATAGGTCCAAACTTTCCCTTTAATAATTTGTCATGGTCTTTGCATGCTCACTCATATTTCATATAGGGTCATTACTCTTGATCTGCTAATTTCCTCCAAAAACTCCCCAAAGTACTATGAAGTAGAAGTTTTCAATTGTGCTCATTCCCTTAGTATTTCTGAACAGTATAGCAATTTATATGAATTGAACATTAGATTTCTTCCTGAAATTAGCTAAAAAAATTATGGAAAAATTAAATAAATTAAACAGCATCAAAGATTTCAAATATATGATTACTGTATCTTCTATTGTTTTCCCAACTCCTTTTTATTCCTATAATGTCTGTTAGTTTTGATTACTTATAGATAATAATTGAAAATCTAATCAAACTGGTCTAACTGCTTTAAGTCTTCACATATTAGTTAGAACTGGTTAATATTTGTACTTACCTTAAAAAAATTCAAATGCTATACAATAAAACTACTAGTTCTAACTATACCATTCAGATGCTCAACAGCCTTTTGAAAAATGGAGAATGAATCTCTAATAACTAAATATATTAAGATTATTTAAGACACTTAAACAAACAAAAAGACCCCAGTGAGAACTGATGGAAAACCTTTACTTTGGGAGTGGAAAATGTAGGAACCAAATTTGTTCACAGTGCAGAACAAAGGAAAACCACATAAATTAATTAAGTTTATCTGCTAGCTTGGATATGTATCAAAGTGCACTAATTACTATAATTTGCATTAAAAAAAGCTCCAACCATCTCCTTTGATATTAGACACCTAGAAAGAAAGAATCATTTAATTATATATGCTTTGCAATATCGTGGCAGGGAGGAAACCAACTACTTGAAAGAACTAAGCCATTAAGTTGGATATAGAGGCTCCTCAGTAGTTTCTGGCTCCCATTACGGAAATACACTCCTTAGTTAGAACTAACTGGAAAGAGATCATAGCCTTCTTAAAGGCTAAATTCTTCTGAAACTCTTCCATTTTTATTTAAGCCAAACATCCCTTTCCAGGAACCCTTTTAGAACTTGGGAGAGGTGGGTGGTTCTAGATTTCTAGATACATCAATGGGGCTAATAAAACTAGAAAATATTCTTTCACAAAAAAAAAAAAAAAAAAAAACACCGTCAGTTATTATTAGAGCTTCACAGACACAAAATACTTCTAAAAGATACTGTTACCATTTCAAAATTTCTGCCCCACCTGGAAAGTAGAGTGTACTAGTCTTTTATAACCTTTTAAAAGTATTTGTACTAAAAATACACAAAAAACAAAGAGCCCCAACCAACCAACCAGCTACAAAAACCTGATTCTATTTCATATCTATTCATATTTTTGTAATTATCTCTGTCATATTATATGATCTATGTCCAGTCTAAGAAGGAGTCTGGCAAATCTTCAACACCAAATAGTTCTAAAATAATTTCCAATCCTGACGTGTGAATTTGAATTATTGACATTAAAGTTTAATCAGTGCATAGCCATTCTCTGCATATAACTGGTTATTACACTAATTTTGGACTGACTAACACCCACTGTTCCATTAAAAGGTAATTCAGTCTCCCAGAATAAAAGGCAAAAAAGGCTCTGCCTAGCTTAATTTTGTGTGCCTAATGTTCTTGAGAATTCTAAGTACCCTTACCTGGGAAGCACATCAGAAGTGCTGAATCTAAGGCTTTGTGCTGAAGTTTTTGGAGCTGCCAAAGTTCTGCTTCAGCTCCAGATCCACTTCCTCCTGTGTAGCCCCTGTGGCTGCATTTCAGATCATCAGGAATGAAAGGGGCTCAGCCACCCATTTGCTAAAGAACAGTATGCCCTGGGTATTTCCTGCTGCACAAATGCTGAGTAGTTGGCTGCAAACGTTCAGAGGAGTTTGCACAGCATAAAATGAATCCATTCTCATTCTACACGCTGTTTTATCTGTTTACAGACACATGTAATGTCCAGAGATTCCCAGACGCCTAAGACATTGCTATTCCGAGCAGGCACAGACGTTCCTTAGTGCTCACAGTTTTTCACCTGTCTCTTCTACAAATTCAGTAAAAATGAATAGAATAGTTATTCATCAACCAGAGTTGCTTGAGGCTGTCTGGTGTGTTCTGAACAGATGTAGAAGATCAGGTTTCCTGTTAAAACATACCACAAGGGTTTTTAGTGGTAGGAAATGAGGGCTCAATTATTTTCTTTGCCTGAAATGACGTAGGCTTTCTGCTCTTCTCTGGTAATTCTCTTAGCACTCCAAAATAATGTGGTCTACATTATACTAGATATTCCATGTAGCAGGGATTGGCAGTAAAAAATACAGACTCTTCTTACACAAATAGAGGCGAACAGAACAAAAATCATCATGTAAATTACCACAGCTCTCCAAGCTAGTGATCAGGATGCTTACCCAGGTCCTTATACCTGAGCCAATTAATATTTCAGTTTTTATATTAACTAGTAGCTGTTCAGGAAAACAGAACAAAAATTGAAAGAGAATTGTAGCAGAAGTTATTTTGGCTTTTTCTCATGTTGTATACTTTCTCCCATATACCTTCTCTCTTAAAAATGATTCTGTAAATAAGTATACAAAAAAAATGTCTTTAGCTGTCTCTGTGCTGATCTAGTAGTCGTAGTCCTTATGGATAAGAGATAAAGGTTTAAATCAATTTTAAAAAAGTTCAGTGGGAAAATTGCATGTTGTGTAATTGCAGTATCCTCTTAACTGTGATATAAGAAGTCCATATTTCACCTCTCTGGTTGTTGTTTGATAGTGGAAAGCAAAAACTACTTTCTGGGTAGTGATGAATATTGTATCTATGAATTATGAGTACAAACAAATGCTTTCATTTAAGAAAGGACTGAGTGATCTATGTAGGTCCTCTCTGAAAAGAATTGTACATTCCTGTTTTATGCAACAACACGAGACTCTTGAAAAGCACACTAATTATATTTTGAATAATTATTTAAGGTTTTGTTGCACAAAGAACACTACAAGAGTTAAAGGCATTAGAGTGTCTGCAGATCACACATTCCTTTGGTGCCCTTCTTAATTACTTTGTTTGAAAAGAGGTAAAATTGAGCTGTTAGTTTTTCATGGTATGCAGAAGCCTACAAAAAACAGAATTTGAAATCAAAATATTTGAAATACTTTGTGGGCATAACAATTAGTACAATTATTTGGTGATCATATTAATAATGGGAATCAAATGTTTAGAAAGAGATTCATTGAATCCCTAAACATCCATGCCAGTCTGTGAAAGTTTAAATGCATAATTTAGAGTTCTCTATAATTTAAGATAAAAGGTTTAATTCCCTATTCATATATAAATATATTCGAAAGTTAAGGGAAAAACCTGATTGTTCAGATGAATTTTTATGAATTGTACAAAAACTGCTTTTGGTAGCACGTTGAATCTTTTGATATTTTTCTCTACATACCAAAAGTGAGGATTCACAACTGTACAGTATGTAGAGGTTTCAGAACCCAAAGGAAGTATTTGGTGCTCAGGGGATTCAGACATACCAAACTTTTTGGCCCTTGTTGGTTTAGACAAGTTGAAATGTGAGCCTGCTGAAGGAAAGTAGTCATCCAAACTCCTTTAGACCTTTCAGTGTTGAACAGTGACTCATACTGTCTACATTCTCCACTCAGAAATCACTGTTTCCTCTATTAGCCCACAGGCTGTGGATATCTGCACCTTTCGAGTGGCTGTCTTAGCTGGCAATATGTAGAAACACAAAATGACAGAATGGCTAAGGTTGGGTGGGAGCACTGGTGGGG
Organism: Rhipidura dahli; assembly: GCA_013399225.1. Taxonomy (NCBI): domain Eukaryota; kingdom Metazoa; phylum Chordata; class Aves; order Passeriformes; family Rhipiduridae; genus Rhipidura; species Rhipidura dahli. The sequence continues at coordinate 140,250 of VXAC01003492.1, forward strand.
TTGTCTGGTTCAACCTCCCTTCTCGAGCATGGTCTTCCTGGAGCCTGTGGCTCCAGGAAATGCATCCAGATAATTACTACATTATGTTACCTCTCTGGTGCATGTCCATACAAAAAGTGACAACCTTAGGTCTCATACTAGAGGTAGTACAAGTGAAGAGAGCAGGAATTTTTGGGAGTGTGGTTTAAGATGTCTAATGACAGGTTCTTAAAAATGGCATTACATTTGCTTCCACAGTGTTCTACATTTATATAAGATAGGTCTTCTCGCTTGTTTCAATTTCATAAGTGTAGCTAATTTGGCATGCATTTGTAGGTTTCACTTTTTATCAGGATTTTCATATACATAACTTGAATTTCTGTATCAGTGTATAGGTGTCTCAGCATCAGCTTTGATTTTTTTTCATTATTATTCTCGAAAGTCAACCTACTTTCAGCATCCTCTGCTATAAGACCCCTTGAAGTTGTGTACTGTGTGATACTTTGCTACCCTGTCCAGGGAGTGAGGCTGCATTTGTATTTCCAATAGGGCTTTCTTTTACCTGTTAGTAGAAGACCTGACACAGACAGGGTGTCAGGACAGCACAAGTAGAAATAATACATAGCTTTTCACAGCTATGGGTTGTGAATTTAGATTGTGGGGGGTGGACTTGATGTTTTCTATTTCAAATGGGTTCCACTTGATATTTTTTATTCAAACAGGATGCTAAGACTTGCCTTTTATTCTAAGCATGAGTATACAGATCCCAAACTCATGATTTGATGTGAACAAAAGGCTGTATAGGAATGGATGTTTAACATACAAATTAACTTCTACAGTAAAAACTGGACTTATACGGTGAAAAAAAAACCAAGCTCCAGCCTTTTTGAAAAGTGTTTAACAAAAAAGAGAAAAAAAAAATAAAAACAAAGAATCAAAAAATACAAAAAAAACCTAAAAAAATTCTTGTAAGATTTCTAGTGAGCTCTAAATATCTTCTAGATTAATATTGTTCTCTTTGTAGTTTTTAGGCTGTTCAGTGCCTTATAATCTAGATTTCAGCAGCAGAGCATCTGTTGGAACAGGCACAAATCACACAAACAAATACATAATTAATTTTATCTTGTTTTACTCTTGTAGATTTTTTATTAAAAAAATCTTTGACTAAATTATTTTCTATAATTTAGACTTATTTTGCTTAAGATTATAATATTCATCCAGATGTCATTCACTTTTCATCATGCTCAGTTCTTTCTTTTTAAATAACTTCGGAAGAACATCTGCAGTTAACAGCAGAAGGTATAAAAGCGTATAATACATCTCACTATGCTAGACTGGAGAGAAAAAATCAGCGCCAATTCTGACATACAATTAAAGAGTGATAAACATTTGGGGCTAGAAAATATTGATGTGATAGTGAAAAGATCTGAAAAAGCTGAATCTGTAATCTAAAGCACCTTAAAATTTGTAACTTTTGTAATTACTATTATTGATAGATATTTCTTAAGTATTCTTTTCAAGTATTAACTAGACCTTCTGTGTTTCTTCCTGGAAAAAGTTCCAGTGACACTTGTATATAAGAGTTTATTTCTAGTGCTTGCAGTTTAGATGGTAGAGAAAATGATGTATAGGCTTAAACTCCCCTTTCTGGACCACTGCTACACTTTATGTAGAGAATTTCACTATTTACTAAAACAGCCACTTGAATAAGTGCAATTCCTGTAGCAATAAGTTACTTCATAGATTAGTCAAAATGCCATTTCTTATATGTACCACATGAAATGAGCAATCCCAAGATAATTATAAAAGAATTTTTTTTGCTTAGCTCAAGATAAATTATTTATCATGCTCACTGAACTGCAAGTTAACATTGCTGTGAAAACTGCCCAAGTCATTCCAAAGGTTTTGGATCACAGATGCTGCCCTGTCAATATCTCTTATGCCAAACTGGCAGTTGAGGTACAGTCCAAGCTGGGGTCTTCAATTTATGAAGCTGAAGGACTGCTCTGTTTTAAACTCTGTCATGGACAATACAAATATTACCTACAACCATCTGCTAATCAACAGAAGAAATAGGTTGGTACAACTAAATCTTCTGGGGAAATGTAATCTGTAAAGAAAAATATTTTTTTTTTTAAGTCTGAAAGATTTTGATCTGTGGTGATCCACTGAAAAAAATCATATAACGTGATTTAATTTGTGTCCATTACAACTGTATGTTCTTACAAAAAGAATAGTGCAAATAAACTTTTCTGAAATAGCTGTATTTTAACCCATATTGCTAAAATATTACTAGTCTGTTAAAATAATTAATTTGGCAGTCAAATGTCCTTTTTTTTTTCTGGAATGGGATATGTCAATACCCTTAAGGATTTACAAATTAGTTTTGATAACAGAAGAACAAAAGTAAGTGTAATTACAAGCAGTAAAGATGGTATTGTACAGGAGTTCAAAGCTTGTGTTCTTTTAATTGACTTTAAGTTTTTTCTATAACCTGATGGCTATAGGGATTTCTGTCTCTGATTTTAAATTAAAAAGTAATTAAAACACTTATCTGGTATCTGTACATTATTTGGGGTTTAGAGAATATAAAATACAAAAGATAAAACTGAAATTATAGAACTTACAAAAGCTGCATGCAGCAGCACTGAGGGTAGGCAACAACTGAGTCAGACACAATGTCCTCAAGAACTCTGTTATTAAATAGTTGACACTTTCTCACTGAGCTCTGTGCAACTGCATTTGTTGTTGAGAGCCTTGAAACTTCTCTCATTTCAGATGCTTTTTGTTTAATTAATGCTACATATTCTATCACCAATTTTATTAACATGCTATTGCTGAATGAGTATCTCCCATCACTAATTTAAATTCATGATAGCTAGCTCAGCCTTGTAATTCCTAAGACCTTCCAAGAGCACATATTTTTCCTGTAGTTTTTCCAGTCTTTCAAGAGACCAATCTCTTTCAGTGATGGTTTAGACCAGTACTATAAAGGCATTGCCAGCAAATGAATGAAATCCCCCAGCAGAAAAACAGTTTAAAGTAAAATAAAAATAAAATTTAAAAAAATAATTCTGTCCCCACATGACAGCTAAATCCCCCCTTCCTTTTTTCCTCCACAATGTAAATCATCTGTACATGAGATGATTTTAGCATATGTATAATTACAGCTTTCATGCACTTAGAAATTACAGGCTTTTTCCTACACTGAATCACGGAATCACAGAATCAGCTGAGTGGGAAGGGAGCCATAGGATCATCATGCCCTGTTGGGGTCACTGGGCAGCCCTCAAAGCCCAACTTCTGGGTCTGCACAGGACACTGAGAATGACACCACATGCCCCAGAGCATTGTCCAAACACTGCTTGACCTCTGTCAGGCTGATGCTGTGACCACTTCCCTGGGAAGCTATTCCAGTGCCCAAACACCCTCTGGGGGAAGAACTTTTTCCTGATGTCCAACCTAAACCTGCCGTGACTCAGCTTCAGGCCGTTCCCTCACTGTCCTGTCACTGTCACCACAGAGCAGAGATCAGTGCCTGCCCCTCCACTTCCCTTCACTTCTCACATTCTAGAAAACTCGCAGTGTAAACATGTCCTGTGGAGCTTAGAGCTACCTAATATAACACAAATGGTTTGCCCTTTCTTGGCACTCTAATTCTAGGTCCCTGACTAACAAATCAAAAATAAGAGCTTCCTATTTTGACAAAGATATCAAAATTTACTATGAAAAGTCTTTCAAAAACAGAAGTTTCTGGAAAAGCATTTTCTATTCCTGTCTAGCCTCTACAATTATGAGAAGGGGACAGAGATAGCCTGGAGACATTGTTTTGAACAACTAGGATACTTTTATTCACTAGAATCTTGTTTCTCTACTAAATGTCTTTATGCATCTCTAATAGGAATTCACTGAAATGAAAGTTATCTAATGTCTCTGACAGAAGTCTGTGATGAGACAACATAGGAAATTAAGAGTTTATTGGTACTTTATCGTTGGTAATTTGAAAAATAAGATATTTTAATGTAGAGTTTTTAATCTTTTATTGCAAAACTCTTGCATAAAAGTTTGTTTTCTGATTTTATTACTAATGAGAACCAAACCATTTAAAAACCAATTCAGTCTTCAGACTCATGCTACTCTTAAAGGAAACAAGGTCTTCTATATAAACAGAAGTATTAGCATGTCATCATGCTAATACTGTCAGCAGAATGCACAGGGAGGAGTAAAAAAAAAACCTTTGTATTCATGTAATATTAATGCACTGAATATAGAATTATGCACCTTCCATAGTTTTCTTCTGCAGTTTGGTCCTTCTGAGAGAGTATAAATTCTTTTTCTGCATGCTTTTTTTATATTTTGATGGTGATATTAAGTGTGAAAGAATGGTTCTGAAGAGTGATTTTCTCCCCCCTCACATTTGAACTCCAAAGTGTCATTGTTCACATCAATAAAAGAATGATAACAACTTGGATACACCCTGAAGGCAGAATCACTTAAAATACTTTCTTAAGAGTTCTTTCTGTATAAAGTGGAATTTATGTCCTGATATTGATGTTGCAACAGGGTAGTGAGTATATTAAAGGAGAAATACCAGTAAAGCTTTTTCACTGGAAAGGAAGACAAAGAAAGCTGCATCCTCTTTAATTGCAGTGATGCTTTACACTGTCTTTTCTGCCTTATGGAAATACTATTTTTAGGATGAATTAGTTCTATTTTCCACTCTGCTGGTTCCTGAACCTTTTGCTTAATAGATAGAAGAGTGGTGAGAGATGTTGTTCCCAACATTATTGTACATGCTTTTTCAGACATAGACCCTTGAAAAAAGAAAGCAAATGAAGGAAATTTGTTTTGTTTTCTCTAATACACCATTAGAGTAGCAGTAAGGAATTACTCTTTTGAATCTCCCATGAATTCACACCAAGGCGTAATGAGTTTATCTTAATATGTAAAGAGTTTATAGAAGCACACGGATGACTGAATTTTCATCTTTTATATCCCAGATAACTGAACCATAGTAGCTTTTTGTACATTTTTTTTTTCACTTTCTCTCTCACTCCTCTTTTCTTTTTCCATTTTGCTTAATAGTAGTAATCTGCACCTGTAACTGCAACTGTGAAAAAGGTGATTTTGTCCTCTACCACTGCATGGCAAGACTTAATAAAGAGTATTTATTCTCTTAAGCTATCAGAGATAAATTTGCATCTTCATTCAGAGCTCTGAAACTAGCAGTTGTGTAAAGCATAATGCATTTACTCCATAGAGTCCTCAGTCTGCCGCGTAACTCAAACAGGAATGGAAAGTCTTATTTACAGGAATTTTCCTAGCATCAATTTCTGATTTTTCAACAAACTTGAAGTATGTTTTCCTTCAAATCCAGCGGAATGCTTATTTACATGAAGATCTGATATCCCCTATTTTATAAGTGGTTCATAGCTATTTTAAAGTTTTTCAGGGAACAAAGACATTTCAAAAGTGAATCAACAGCCAAATGTGGGATAAAATATGAAAATCTAGATTTCGAATTAACTTAATCTACATGATTTAGATCCATCTTTAGAAAAATAAATTAATTCTGTATAGCCCAGCCAAAATTGCAAAATAAAATATGCTAAAGCATCATGAGGAAAGCAGTACTGATAATGAAACATTGTCCTGAAATGAAAGTCTTTGGGAAGGAAGGCTTAGCTAATGAAAGTCCAGTAAACACTGCAGAACATGACAAGGTACATGTCCTTGACCCTACCCAAACTGGAATTTCTCCAAGGGGCAGAAATGAGACCTATGGTTACAACATCTGCTACAGGGACCCCAAGACACACAAAAGAATTTATAGGCTTGATAATATGTAGACAAAGGGATGTGCAAATTCACCACCTGCTGTTAGGTTTTTTTCTGCTATTTACAAAATATATTCAGGCTTAACATTCAATAGTATTTGGTGTAAAAATTGTTTATGAAATATGTCATGAATGGAAAACACTTCCCAGCTCTCTCTCCTGGTAATTCTTTAAAAGAAACCCACCTCTTACAAAATATTCTTCCTTAATGTTGACTACCAAGAAAATGAAAGCAGCTGTATGTTTTGTCATGAGTTTTGAGCAAATGCATTTATTCTGATGTTATCAAGGTAGTATGTTGAATACCCAAACACTGCACCTAAACTAACAAGAGAGGAAATAAAAAAGGATAGGAAGAGGTATTACTATTTGTAATATAAAGTGAAGTATGCCATGGAATCTGCAGCACTTTGACAGCCCTGCTTAGTAAATTTGTGACAGAGATAAAAAAAATCTCCCTACTCCATACAGAGTGATTAATTTACTTAATTATGATGCTTTTTTATTTAATCTTTCCATGCTTTATTATAACTTGCTCCCATTGGCTCTACATATTTAAGACACCTGACTAGCATGGTAGGGGTACAAAAATATTTTTCATCATTGCCCAATAATAACTGTAGTGTGGACAGAGTAAAAAGAAATAAACTGATTTTCCATGTCCATTGCACATCAGGAAATAATGTGGTCTTTAGGTATTTTCATGAATTTGGCCAGAGGAAAAGCAAGACAGCTTGTACAGAAGAGGGAGCCTGGATGGAAAACCAGTAAAATCATAAGGAAATACCTGTGTTGGGTCAAATTTTCAAACAGATAAGACAGCACAGTAAGGATTTTCAGTGGACCCAAACGTGACACTGTGAGTATTCTTTATCAATTGGAGCTCATTACCAGAAAAGAAAAGCTTCCAATCCTAGTGTGGCAACTAGCATGCCACCATCTATTAATGTTTAAGAGAAGAACTTCAAATACACCCAAAGGAAATTAGGAGTCACAAATGCCTATTTTCTTTTAGAAAAATCACTTTTTTTGAACTAATGTCCAATTGAAATACCTGTGGTGGAAATTCTGTATATTTTATAATGTTAAAGTTCATATCTTTGATCCCCTCCGAAGACTTTAAAAGGAAACAAAAAGATGGGAAATCAGAAATTTATTTTCTGATTATTTTTACCTCCCATTATAAAACTATTATATATCCTTCACAGCACTGCGGGGGCTTTTAAGGTACTTGTAATGAGATATCCCATTGCCAAAAGCAATAGATCAGAGGTTTGCAGTGAGAGATCTAACCATATCTTTTCTTCTCATCTACTTGTTATGCTGTATTATAAATTCCAACAGTTTCAGACTCTTCTGCTCTCCTCCAGCCAGCTTCAGGCAATATATTTGAATCTGATTTCTTTTTTTTCCCCTGAGAAAATTTTGTGGAAAAACTGACAGAAAATGTGATTTAGCCTGCATTCTTTGCAATGCTTTACATTACCCAGATGAAGTTTTATATGACTTTTTTCTGTGACAGAAAATTTTCTGAGCTAGAAACTTGTATTTGATATCAGAATTCAGAGTTGGGGCTACAATTTGGTCAGTGTTTTATCAGTGTCTAAGAAATACATATTCATCTGAAATTATCTTTCTGAAAAAGAATACGAAATTTCTTGTCTGCTAACAGTTGAATATCACTTAAGATCAAGAAGAGAAGTTTTAGACCAGATGCTCAGATTCTATGCATGTGTGTTCTCTATCACAATATTTTTCCAGTCTAAACTCTAAGTTTGGAAAGTCATGGTATTCAAATTGAGATCCTGAACTATTTTTTTATTCTTTCAAACTATATATTATTATACTGCTACTAGGAAATGCAGAATCCACAGAATTATAATGAAAGACTAGTATAAGAATTCATCCTCACAATTTCCAGAGCTCAAATACAAGAAAAACATGTTGCTATCCCCTAATTATTCTGTGTGTACTGCCAGTCATAAACATTTAAGGTAACAAAATACCAATTGAGGCAGGTCCAAATTTCCCTTAAAAAAAGTATGCCCAGAAAAATGAGATTACAGAGAAAGTTCTATCTTGAATCTTCCATTCCTGAAAATTTTCTTTAATCAGAAGCTGACATTAACTGTCTAATTAGTGAATTTAAGGCAATGACAAAACTGCATGAGAAGAAATCATGAATTTTGTAGTGCACAGCATAAACTATATGATATTTGCATAGCACAATCCTAGCATAGTAACAGGAAATGATGAATTTTATACCAAAAAATACTTTTTTTCTGCAAAGGAAAGCTTCATTATCCTTTCAAATCTTTATATTGGGAAAAATTATATCATTTTTGTAGTAACTCAACTTTTTTGATTTTTGTGGAATTGAAGGGGGCAGGAAGAGCTTCTGTTCAGTCTAGAAATCATAATACAGAACATAGATATGAGCAAAATCTTTTTTCCATGTGTGTTAGATTACAGTATTCATTAAAATCTGAAGTATTAATTTCCTTTTATTATTTTTCATAAATGCTTCCTTAAGATCTTATAATTATGAATTTAAAAGATATTCTGCTGAAGCAAAAAATTTCAATCAGGACTATCCACTGATGTAGCATTAAGGGCATTACACAGATGTCTTTGATCAAGTGCTGCTCATTGTACCCTCATTTAATCTTTTAGCTTTTCAGAAGTGAAGGCACCAATTTCCACTTTGTTTAAAGAAACAAGACAGCTCTTTCTGAACAATTTCTCCCAGGTGAACATGATGAAACCAGCAAGACAATACAACAAGCAGTATATTTTAAAATATTGCAATTAGTATGAAAGCTTCACAATTTTTAAATATTCTTCTAGGACCTAATGAAACTAAATGTGAATAATGTTTCTATTATGGTTGTGGTGTTTCTGTTGATAGCTATTGAAGTCCTTAGGCAGCATCTTTTCACACTACAGTTTTTTATGCTCTCAAGGCATACGGACATAAAGGACAAGAAAAGTGATGATACAAGAGATGATACAGTTTCTGGAAGGTGTTAAGAGCATAAAAGCAATACTTACTTTTGGATTTGCAAACCTGTTTATTTGGTTAAATCGCTATTAAATCATCTAATAGGAAGATACTCAGTAATATTAAAGTGAAGTGCAGGAAAAGCAAAAATAAAAATATACTGTGAAGTATATTTAGCTCCCTAGAGTCAAAATTTCATGTATTCCAGTATCTTTCAGATCTTTTCCATGTTCTTTAATAAGATCCCCATTATGTTATTTTCTCCTGCTAATAAGCATAGCCATACATATTTAAAAACTTTAAAAAAATGAAACAAACATCACAAAAATACAAAGATTTTTATAGATTACATAATATCATCTGCCATTAGAATTTTGCCAGGAACAAATGTAGAAATCCTGAAGCAATCTTCTGATCAAGAAGCAATGTTTTAAAATTATTTTCTCCAATTCATATTAAAAGGCATTGTCATTTTGTTGTTTGCTGGGTAAAATTAATGTAATTTCAGTGTGAAGCCTTAACAAATTCAGTATTAATTAAAATATTAATTAATAATTAATAGTGTTATGTTCTCAAAATTATGGTATGAAAGAATGTACTAAAAATTTACAGCATGGTACATTACAATAAAAAAAGAAAAACATTAGAAAGTCTACTCTGGATTAGATCAGTTTCCCTATCTAATCCATTTTTATGGTAGTAAGCAGAACGATACTGGGAAATTTGGCACTGAAACAAAGCAAAAGTAAGCCTTCACCTCACAAGAATGCAATTCACAGTATCAATATTTTGCCATCAAACAGAAAGGAGCTACACACTGTACTCAACTGGCACAAAATTCAGCTGTATGAACCCTGTCATACCAAACTAAGCCAGCAATAAGAAATAATAAAATGAGATATATGACTGAATTACTTTTTCTTGCTTGGGTTTAGGCATGTCAGTTTGGGTTTAGGCATAGGTGTGCATGGATGTATAATTTCTGCCTAACTCATGCAAAACTTGAAGACACATCTCTAGAAATCAACCTCACAAGTACTTTAGTACGTTTGCAGCATTTAAGCATTTTGATGTGTAATTTTCAGATTTTTAAGTGCTCTCTTAGATATGACCCTCAATGATGTTCTTATTGATGATTACATGAAAGCTTAACACTTTTTCTCCCATCAGATTTGCCTATGATTTACAGTAATTCATCAAGGCAGTTTAGTAAAGCAACGTTTCAAGCTCTCAAAGTACAATGGTGTTCCAGTTTCACAATGACAGCTGCTTTATCTAGCTCATATATCAGCTGATTCTGCCAATACTTAACAAAGTTTGAAACAATAGACTTTCTAAACGAATGCAGACAGATAATTGTTCTATCTGCATGCAGACAACTTTCCAATACCTCCCAGATTTCAAAGAACTGTCTCACCACAAGAGCAGCTTTGTTGATGTTGAGGTTGTAATTTTGCTTGTAGTAAAGAAACTACTGTTATTTAAATGATCATAAGCAAGACAAGCAGGTAACTTCCTGTGCTGGGTTCAGCTGGGGTAGAATTCATTTCCTTAGTGTCTGGTATAAGGCTGTTTTGGACTTGTGCTGAGCATAGGGTTGAATACAGAGATAACACACTGGTGAGGAAGTTGGGAGTCCATAGGAAGCTGGGAGGAGACACAGCTGATGGCCCCAAGTGACCAAAGAGATATTCCAGACCATATGACATCATGATTGGTATATAAAGTTGGAGGAAGAAGGAGGAATGGGGGAGATATTTGGAGTGATGGTGTTTCTCTTCCCCAGTAGCCGTTATGTGCAAAGGGGCCCTGCTCTCCAGGAAACGGCTGAACACTTGCCTGCCCACAGGAAATAGCAAATAAATTCCTTGTTTGCTTTGCATGTGTGCATGGCTTTTGCTTTCCTTATTAAACTGTCTTTCCACAAGTTTTCTAGCCTTCTTCCTTCTGATTCTCTCCCCAGTCCCAATGGTGGGAGAATGGGAAAGCATCTATGTGGTACTTGGCTACTGGCTGGGTTTAAATCACAACACTTCCATATCTTTCCTTTATGTAAAATGATGCTTAGCATTGTAATGTATTTCCAAGTATCTCATATATTGCATGTTTTAAAATAGGCTTCTTATTAAAAAAAAAAAATCTTCTATTCTACATCTTTATCCTAAAAAAAATGTACTCTGCATCAAGAAAAACAGCAAGAGATGGAAAAGGAATTTAAAATACATTAGTATATACTACATGCTATTCAAGACTATTTAGAAGATAATGCCATACTTGTATTTCAGACATGCACTCACAGTAAGTGCTTCCTTCAGCAACAAAGTTTTGTTTTTGCAATAGCCACAACTATTATTGGTGTTAGTACTTAGCTCATCATAAAAAGAGTAAGATTTCAAAGCAATACCAGGCTAATCATTATCTATTACACCATTAAATTTTCAATGAAACCCTGACCTACTATAGCACAGGTTTGTCCCTGGTGTTACATCATTTTGAAGAAGCTTAAAGGCTATTTACTCACTACAGGTGAAATGAACTTTTATTCATGAGCTTCGTTCCTTTTGCCATGGGCAAAGGGCAAGAATAAAGTCCATGAATTATATATTCTCAAAATATAAGGGGAAATTAATAGCTATTGTCCTTCTAAGGAAACAATACTTTTGCAAAAGGGAGAAAGAATACACAAACAAATGAGGATTTAGGTGCTTTTGTTTTACCAACTTTTGAATTCTATACAGTGACTGTGATTCCCACTTTATTTCTTTCTCCTGTATTAGGCACCTTGGTCTCCATACTCATTTTGAAGAAAGGCCAAGGCCTTTTATTCTCATCTATGTCTATCATAATTTAACCACTAAAATATCATTCTCCATTTTTAGCATAATCAAGAGCTGAATTTAGATGTAAAGCAGAGTTCCCAGTGAAAATTTTCATAATCAGTCAACAGAAGTAGAAATTATTTGGACAGTTAATGATTAAGATACATTTTGTGATAAATAATTAGTTACTTTGTTCTTTCTCCACTTGTAAATATTTGGTTGCAGAGGTGCAGTCACTTGGTTCATGGTATCTGGTGTGAAGGAGATAACATTCGTACTGAACTATGCTGCGTAAAGCACTGTCACACTGCTAAATGCAAGATTGATGGCCTATGTGCTTTGCCAAAGAGAATATCAGAGAGAAATACCCCTGAACAGAAGAATAAGGCTCATTATTTTAGATCAAAACCAAGTAAAAAAAACTTTATAATTTTGTTCAAGAACACATACTGAATTTTAGGTAGTTTTCACTATTTGATCTCCTCAAAATATTCTTATTCAGGTTGAAATAGAGACAATATATGAGATAACAGAGGTGCATTACACAGCATAAGGACTACCATAATATTATCAGAAGTTTGGCAGTGCTTTTTTGCTTCTTCTCACCACTCCATCTTAAAATCACCTTATACAGAACAGTGTAAAACTCTGACTCTTTAAAATCAGAAACAAAGAACAGTTCCTTAACCCTAACTTAACACAAAACCAAACTAAACACATCACTAGGAAAAAAAAAAATTCCCAACAACAAAAATGAAACAATTTAAAAATGGAAACTATTAAAAAAAAAATCTAACAAAATTGGCTTCCTCATTTCATGTTGTAAATAACTTTTGAATGTCAATATTCTCTGTAGATTTAAGTTTTCTAGAAATTTGACCTGAACAGCCGCCATCTTACTTTAAAGGAGGACAAGCAAAATGACACAACTTTCTAAGTATATACTTTCTGTCCAAGAAACAATCAAGCACAGGAAATGCTCTCCATTTTCACTAGTTTGATAGTAGATCTAAAAGTGGATGCAGTTCTCTGCAATTTGCTGTGACACACACATAATATGGCTCATAATATTTCTTTATACATCTGTACCTCCAGAGTAGGTTACTGAAAGGTTATCTGTAGGGCTGTAATTTTATTCATTTTGAAGACTTAAACAGGTTCTGAATGTTACCAACTGAAACTTCTCTTCAAAATCAAAGCAACTGTTGCTGCTCTGAGATCTAGTATGAGCACTCTGAACATACACTTTTTTTCCCAATGTGTTGGGTATCAAATTATAGGGAATTAGCAAATGAGATACTCACATTTGCCTCATACGAGGCAAAAGTACTTATCAGAAGCAGCATTCTTAACCTGGCATACTGATTACTCTTTCATTTGAAGAAAAAGATTTGGCCATAAAGTAATGCCAAGAAGAAAGCTTCTGAGCCCAAAAGTTGCTTCCAAGGATTTTGGTTCAAATAATTTTCAGCTAATTTTCTTGTACAGTCCAATTTGTCAGGGAAAACTGATCTATGAGAGGAAGTAAGCAGGAAATAATTTCAAAATATTTTTACAAACAGAAATCCTCTTTTCTATTTCAATTTCCATTGAAAATGGCATCAGTCTTAGAAGGATATACTTACCAGTGAGGTACTGGAGCAAGATTAGGAAACAGATCCAAAGATTTAAGAGAATTATCTTTGAAAAGGAAGAGTCAGTCTGCTCACAAAGTGATTAAATATAATCATATAGCAGTATCAGAAAAAAGTTCTTCTCTCCTTGAATTTGAGAAAATTTCTCAAAGGTGTGTCAGAAAACTCCACAGCTCTCAGTCTCGTACATCTTTCCTACAGCTAAAGAACTTCTGCTCAGTTTCCACCACTTGTAGTCACTAAAAAGATGATGACAGCCTCTTGAAAAAGGAAGCAATGGGTGAAAATAACTAACAGTAATTTTTTTTTTAATTTTATTTGATATTTACATGTAAATAAATTTCACAGATGAAATCCCAGCTTGTTAAAACCATGTATTATGTAACATTTGTAGACAGTCTCTGAAAAATATAGCAGCCTTCTATTTTAAATTAGATTATCAAAGCTGAAATGAACTCAACAAATTAATGCAGTTTTAATCCATTGTTACTTTTTGTTCAGAACATTATGTCTGAGCAACTCTGGTCATGTTCTGCTGCTGACAGTCAGGACTGCAGCGTACACTGAGAAGATAAATTTTCATTCTGACCTCATCTAGACTATACTTGACAGCAATTTAGGAAAAGAAGCAGAGCTTTGAAAATTATAATGAGAAAGGGAGATCATATGTGTAATTTTTGTAATGTTGAGCACTACCACTGGGCACTCATCACTGATTTAATTTCTGCACTTTGCAATGAGTTGTTGCCACCACCGCTCTTTGAGCTGTAATTAAGGTAAAGTTACTGAGAAAATTTTGTCATTTCAGATTTTCAGATTTTCTTTTCTGAGGTTTATATTTTGATGAAATTCCTTCTTATCAGCCCACAGCTGCAAGCTAATAGACTATAACAAATCTAAATATCATATACTGAAAATATAGCAAATGCAAAGCTGGCACAAAGCACAGCTAGTTCTAATTTCATGAGTAAAGAAATCTCTGGATGTGCAGAACATGTTATTCTATTCCCATTTCCATGAATTGTCCCTCAGGACCAAGTAGCCCCAGATTTCTAATAAAACACTAAAGAGATATATCTAGACTTCTTTGACAAAATTGACTGGTAGTAATATANTGCATTTTTACTGTAAATTTAATTCACTGGAAAGTATGATCATATCAAAAGCTGTAAAACCCAACATATTAAAAAAACCCCAACCTACTAAAAGAGACCACAAAATGATCCATAGCTTTTTTAGGCCAAGTTAAACCTAGGCTAACCTGCTATGCAAAAAGAAAAAACTTAAGGCTGTCATTGATATTTTACAACATAAATGTAATGGTTTTATCCTTAAATTGTCATGCACAGTATGTTTTCACATTTGTCATAAATTTTAATTCTAATAGAACTTTTCTTGTTATACTTATGAAATAGTTTTCCTGTTTTGTTTGAATTTTTCAGCTAACACTCTTGTCCTAATGCCATTCTAATAGCAGTCTAGTTTGGATAAATTTGTCTTTTCTTTACATTACAATAAAAAATTAAACTGTAAAAGTCATAAATTCTCACCAAATTGTATAAAAACTCAATAGAAGAAAAAACAAACATACAAAGGAGATACAAAAGAAAACTATTTCAAAATATATTCTGTGCAAAAAGTCTGTAGTAATTCCTGGATCCCGTTATTATTCATCAGATGAAATGGACAGCCACATTGCTCTTTCCCAGCTACTCTGATCAACTTTAAGTATATAAATCTACACTGTGTGCTATAAAAGTACAAGAAGATGGAAGAATTTTTTTATTTAAGAAAATACACTTATAGTTCAAAGTACACTACTTGATCTATTTGCAGCAATATTGCATCATTTAGGTATGCCAGTTGTTTGGAAAAAAATCAATAATTAGGTATGATAAGTGCAATTTTTTCTGTATTTACTGAGATTATCCAAATGAAAATCAAAATGTACACTGCTCCAAAATAGTCCATCAACTGGACATTTAAATGCACAGGATTAATGGCTAATTTTCACACAAATAGTGCTGTTGTCTTCTTCAGCAGATAAATTTGTCTCTGTAAAGGTAAACTTGCCTGTTTCAGCTCTACCCTTTGATAGAATAACAAAGAGAAATAACAGCACTGCAGGTCCTGTCTGGATGTGAAAGTCTAAGCAAATGTCTCAAAGGACTTGGCTGTAACTGTATGAAAAGTCATTATGCTTGTTTATATTGCTAAAAGATATATATTAATCACATATGCTTGCAGAATTTTTAGTAAATCATAATAATCATAATAATCTTTCCTATGATCATTCTGTGATAAATGCCCAATTATCTGTGTTGTTTTATTGTCTCTACATAACTTTCACTTCGATCCCAGAAGATGGTCTTGTGTCCAGTCATTCAAATGGGTGCATGAAAACTCACCTCATTTATTTCCTCTCAAAACATTCTAGAGAATATTTGACAACATTATTTTAAGTCTTTGAGGAATTTAAACAACTAGAAAATTAAAAATACACTGTGACAAGGAAATCTAGAATTCTTCATAAATATGCACTGTAAAATGACTAGATCCAAAATTGACTGATTTTTCTGCTAAAAAAATAAAAAAAGTATGGAAATTAAAGAATTTCTGGTTGGATTTTCTTAATGATGTCTGAGCAAACAGACAAACTGAAAATTTTTTCTCAGTGAAATCAAAGAGAATTTGATGTTAACATCAAGGAAGATAGAATATAATTCTTTATCCATACATTGCAGTTTTCTATCAGTATGAGGAGGGTAAAACCACTCTATTTCCCATTCCATTTTTCTGTTTGGAGTGCTTGTTCTTCAGCATAAGAACAGTTTCTCACTACACACATCAAAAGGTACTGATCTTGAATAAGGCTTCTAGTGTTACCCTAATGGGTACAGTTCGGAGTATAAAAAGACATAGATAACTGGAATGTATTTTAGTCAACTTCAAAAAGACTGTTCTTTGAATTTATTTACTAGTGCACACTCAGAGTAACAACAATATATATCTCTGCCTGAAAAAAAAAAATCAAATATAATATGTTGTACACTTCTTACACCTTTGCCCAAGTCCAAGACCCCTTTGATGTTAATAGATATATGATAAGCCTTTGTATTTCCAGAGATTCCTGAAATGAAAAAGAGAACTATTTGTTTCATGAACATTCAAGAATATTTATGGATCTGATTTTATTAAATAACAGATTTGACTTGGGGAAATAATTTAATTTATTGCAAATGTAAGAGAGTAAGATAATGAGAAATAAGGAAAAAAAACACTAAAAAATACATCCCTCCTGCCTCTCCCTTCTTCCCAAGCTCAGCTTAATTCCCAACTTCTCTACTTTGTCCTGGGGGCAAAGACAGGGAATGGGGGTTGCAGCCAATTCATGCTGCTTTTTCTCTGTTGCTCTTCCTCTTCATGTTCTTTCCCTGCTCCAGCATGGGGTCCCCTCCTACAGGACACAGTCCTTTATTCCAAACTGGATCCTTCCCATGGGCTGCAGCTCTTCACAAACTGTTCCACGGGGTCCTTTCCATGGAGCGCAGTCCTTCAGGAGTAAGCCACTTCAGCCTGACACCCACAGAGCGAGCAAGACAAGTCCTCCCAGCAAACCTGCTCCAGCATGGGACCCTTTCTCTTCACAGCCTTCCAGGAGCCTTCTCCCACATGGACCCTCCATGAAGTCACAGCTTCCTTCAGAGCAGACCGACCTGCACCAGTATGGAGTTGTCCAGAGGCTACAGATGGATCTCAGTTCCCCTGTGGATCTCCATGGGCTTCAGGACAAAAAAAGCCTCACCGTGGCCTTTACCAGGGGCTGCAGGGGAGTCTCTGCTCTGGCACCTGAAGCACATCCTTCTTCTCCTTCTTCGCCTACCTTGCTGTCTGCAGAGCTAAAGCTCTTTCTCTTACATATTCTCACTCCTGTCTCCTGCTGCTGTTGCCCAACAGTTTTTTCTCCTTAAATCTGTTATCCTGGAGATGGTACTGCCATTATTAATGGACTCAGCCTCAGCCCACAGCAAGTGTGTCTTGGAGCCTGCTGCAAATGTCTCTATTAGATATGGGGGGAGTTTCTGGCATTTTCTCATCTCTCCAAGCCATGCTTGGTGTCCCCCTGACTACCTAAAACCTAGCCACAATAGATATCAGACTTTAAAAATTGCATTATTAACATTTTAGAATACCAAGATAATATGATTGAAGAAACAGCTGATGACTACTGCATTGTAAACAGATGTTTTATTTTTGCTGAAACTTTAGAGTACCTCCTTTCTACTTCTAAATTATAATATAGATTATTATAGTAATATTTTCTGTCTAATGTCAAAGCAAGAGCAGACAATTTTAAAGTGGTATTAAGAGCAGAAATTTTTGACCAGCGATGGCTCATACATATTTTGCTTCATCTGAGGTAGACAGACATGTTATTATTATTCTGCATTTTTGTCTGTCCTTTTTTTTATTGTACATTTCTATTGCTTACTGTATACTGCTGTTACAGTCTAATTGATGATGTTTATCAAACCAGAAATCTTTTATTCTCTCAGTGTCTTATTTTGACTTTTATTGCCAGATTTTTCCAGAAATTATGTGTTATTGCAATATAGATGCCTTTCAAAGAATGGATTAGATTAAATGATCCGTAAAGTCCCTTCCAGTCCAGTGCATTGTAGTTTTAGGTTTAGAAAAAAATCAATCATGGTAACAGCAATATGAGGTTTCTGCCTGTGATAGTTGCCCTGTGTCAAGCATTCTGACAGTCTTCAGGCTCAGAGGATATTAGGAGAGTGGACATGAGTGCAATTGGACTTGTGTTAAACATGTTCTAAACATGCTTTATTGACACAGTATGAGATTTCTGTTCGGATGATAGCCAGATATGCAGAAATACTTGGAAAAATCTAGAAAGGAAACATATATAAAAGATTAGAAATACGATCATTCTAATAAAAGTTTGTCATTAAAAGAAGTCATTTAAGACCTTCCATATATAGTAAAAAGAAATAGCCACTTCTACACTGTGAATCTCCTGAGGGTAAAGTAGATCTGTGGGGGGAAAAAAAAAAAATAGTAAAACCTTTTAGAGAAACAAATTTTAGGATAATTAACTGAGATCTAGATGTCCACACTGAAATCACCAAGAGGTAGATCTAGTAAATCTCATGATAGATAAATATCAAAGCATGTAACTCCAAGTCTCAAAATTTACCATAAAGTCCATGTTGGCTGAAGCACATGAATTTCAGTGTCTAGAATAATAGCCTAGTGTTGAACTAGTGTGATTTGGCAAAATCATGATATGATTATCATTTCTTTGTATATATTTCAACGTGCAACCATACTTGTGACAAAACCAAGTGTAACTAAGGTCATGGTAAGTCTGTAATTCATTAATAACTGCTGTCCTGAATAAATAGTTAAGTTGGAAAGGAATGATCTTTTTGAATGACTAAATACCTTTTCAATTTCTGAGCATTGCAGGAAAAAAAAAAACAAAAAAACCAACAACAAATGAACCCATAGACAGTCTTCTAATCTGGAGTTAATTAAAATAGACCTAGACACTGGTGCAATGCAGTATAGCAACATTATTTCACTTTGCAAATATCTTCCATACATGTACAGAAACACAAAATAAAGTTACCTCCTCTAAATTACCCAGGTAGGTAAGCAGTTTCAAAACAGGAATACAGCTTCTGGCTCATTTCGGCACCTTCAAAAAGGAAATTACTGCAAGAGTGATGTCTAAATATGGTTTTATAAGCACAATTTTAAATATCCACATTTGAGAATCTGACCAAAGTGCAGAATTACAAGGTATTCATATGCTGGCTTCAAATATTTGCCAGATATCTTTTGAAATGCAATAAAGACCTTGGAATAGAGAGAGTCAGGATGAGAACAAAACTGAAAATATTTCTTGCAGAGAAATAGCCTTCCTTTCACACAGATGCTTTCCTATTAACTGCTACCTCTGACCCTTATCCTTTAAAAATCACCTCCAGTGAGCAACGCATATAATCAGTCTTATGCTGAAATAACCGCAGAATGTGTACAAGCATGCCAAGAAATAAGTATATTACTGGCTCTAGCCACAGTATTTATATTTAATAAGCAAATAATAAACATGACATTAAATTTCTAAAATTAAAAAGACTAGAAGCCATCCATGAAATTGTCAATTATCTGACTCTCCCTGCAGTGTTGAAAGGATAAAGCAAAGGTTCCAATCACACTTTGCTCTGCATCAATCTGCAATTTATACATTCCCTCTAGCTCAGCCTCTTTAACCTCTCAGAACCAATTCTCCCCATGCTCATTATCTTTAAAAATAAAATTTGATCTATATACTTAACCCAAATGTGAGTTCATCTCAAATATGCATTTTAGACCAGGTTTCTAACACCCATTATTCTCTTTAAGAAATGTTTTCTTTTGTTGCAGGAAATAGTAGGACCAAGGCTGCTCAAAACATAAATATTGCTATGGTATGCAAGGTAAAACCTTGTCAGAGGGATTCTTTCATCCTTATCTGACTTTATCAATGCTGAAAAGCATAAATATCTGGAGTAAAGACACAAATATCAAGATACTCAACTTTCTTTCCTTACTTTAAGTAATAATTAACTACATACCACTATTACATATCTGCTTCAGCCTTGACAAAACAAAATATGACTAATTGAATAGCTAGGATTGGACAGACATTCTTAGGACTGGTTTTCGTACACCTCTAATATTTCAGCATTCGATAACTTTTTTTTTTTTTTTTT